>VNJZ01003307.1:0-34409 GCA_008042795.1 Drosophila asahinai
CTCAAGTACAATACCAGTGGCAAAAGTCGCCGCAATAAGTACAATACAAATTGGGCTACGGAGAAGTGAATACGTCAAGAGTTCTTTTCGTACTAATTTTATTGAGTAAGGCACGGGGTTTATATACATGTTCTCGGGTCAAAGGGTATTTACTTAGGTCTACTCTGGGTTACATTTATCAGATACATGGTTTATCCTATCAAAACATTAACAGCTGGATACAGATATGTGAACTACTTAGATAACTAATTCCCGCGAAGTCTGCATGCAATACGTGACCGATCGTGGGATTCATTTACGGCCCGAAGTAATACATGTGTGCACAGGCCTGTGTCGTCCAGATAGTCCCTAGTTTGTTTAGGTAGATGGACAGTGACCAGTCTCAATCTTATCAATAAACTGCCGGTGGCAGCTGCGAGCAATTTCTAGTCCACGAAATTGTACACCTAGCTTAAGGCCTAGTAGCTATAGCTAGATAAAATGATTTGTAACAATTTGCAATTGTTGCGGAATCAGAGTCTAAATAAATAAATAAATAAATTTTCAGCTCTCCCGCTTCGCTCTTAGAGAGACAAGCTAGAAAGCATTCTCAAATAACATAATATAATAAATAACATAAATAATAAATAAAGAAATAAAGGAATAAAGGAAGGGGAAGAAGAAGAAAGAGGTGTGCCTCAACAGTATTCAGCGTGATTACCACTTGCTCACAGCTAGAACCCGCTGGGAATTACAGTGCAATGCAAGCGGTAAGCCCTAGCCTTGAAGAGGAGAGAGCGAGAGGAGAGGGAAGTATTAGAGACTAAGCGGAGAGTGGAAGAAAAGAGAGGAAGCGGAAGCGGAACAGGAGAGAGGAAGTGGTGCCCGTCTTCAGTATTCAGCGCTGTTACCCCTTATTGATAGCTAGAACCCGTTGGTAAATATAATACATCGCATATACTTTATATATATATACTTTATGGGGTCGGAGATGCCTCCTTCACTGCTTTGCAAATATCATGGCAAAATTATAATACCCTCTTCAAGGGCATAAAAACCACCACTCTTTATGTACAACTAACGCAGCCCCAAAGTAAAACCCATAATTTGTTAACATATAATTTTATTTGTGACTGCCAGTGTCTTCGAGAGTGTTTAGATGCCGGGCCAGAGGATTGGCGCCAAGCTTCAGGCATCTTCCTTCATCGGACGGGGTAATCCACTGGGACAAATAATGTAACAACTAATTTGGCCGCTGGATGAACGCGGGGTTAGACACTGTCGGGCACCTCGATCGTCGGGCGAACTCTGCCCTCAACAACAGTCACAATCTCGTCCATCGGTTCACTCTCAGCCGGGACCACGTATCCCATATCTCTCAGGTAGCTCTGGTGAGCCTCGATGACTGCCAGCTTGTCCTGGCACTGGATGGAGAACCGCTCAAGCCGAGAGGAGAGGATCGCCTTTGAGTAGGGGATCACCTTGACGATGTTGTCGCCTTCCAGCTGGTTGATCAACACGGGCACCGCGATCTCGTCGGGCGAACTCTGGCCAACGCCGAGTGGCGGTGGCTGATCTCCAACAATCGCCACAGTCCCGTTTATCCCTTCGGTCCTAGCCTGGACCCTTTCCATTTCTCTCAGAAAGCACTGGTACATCTCGATGACTGCCAGCTCGTCCCGGATCTGGAGGGAGATCCGCTCAAGCCGAGCGTAGAGGATCTCATTTGAAGGCGCCTCGAAGATGTTTACCCGTATTGGCCTGTTCTGGCCGCCGTTCTCCTCCTGGCTGGCCACCTCCTGGCTGACCTCAACGGACTTCTTTTCCTTTTCGCGCCGCATCGCCGCCTTCTGCTCCTTGGCCAATCGCCGTCGCTTCTCCACTCGGATCAGCTCAAAAAGCAATACCTCAATAATACCGACAGTGCCCGTGGCCAGCAGCTCTAGGAACGTCTTTTTGAGCGACAGGTTCAGCTTAGACAGTACCCTTATGTTGAAGCTCTGCCAGTTGTCCATCTTCAGGGCGATGCAGTTCCGCTTCGGGTAGTTGGCCATGTCTATCAGGCGAGGATAGTCCTGCTTGAGGATCACGGCGAGGGGCCACACATCGGAGAAGCTGCGCCGCAGCCTCTTCATATCCCCGATGTGGTGACCGGCCAGCCACTCATTGACCTCAGCCATCTCCCCACTCTCCAGCGACCTGGCAGCGATGAATATCATTTCGAATTTAGAAAACCGGTACGGTAAAAACTAATAAAATGTAGTAAAAATTATACAATCTGCAAAATTTTTAGACTTGGGCTTAAACTAAAGGTCTGATGTGTATGGGAATCAAAGTATAACTGAACTGAGAACCAAGACTATTCCCTAAGACTAGAAATTTAAAATCAAAGGCCACTTCGATTGGGAATTGGGACTAGTTGTAACTGTAAAAAATGCTGAAAGGATGCTAGATTTTAGGAGGAAAGGAGGTATCAGTATCTCTAAAAGTATCTTACACATTTCAAATGTTATTCTCTCTTATTGTAAGACTTCTGTACCTGCTCCACTGTCGTCTCCTTGGAGAATGGCAACCTCGGCTTGCGGTTGATTCTCGATAATCGAGAGGATGTGGCTCAATTGCTCGGCGTTCTTCTAGGATTTGGTCTTCGCAATCGATGAACCCTTTTCCAGTTACATATCACAAAAATACAATTAAAAGTCAACAACCTATGGGTTTTACTTTGGGGCTGCCATAGTTGTACATAAAGAATAGTGGTTTTTTGCTAAGAAAAAATAATAATAAAAATATAATAGATTAGGTTTTATTCCACATCCTTCTGCGCCATCTATCGGCGATTTAATCACTCAGCGTAAAAAGGCGCCACCTTTTGGACTTTGCCATTTAATCAAATTTGTATCGTAAAAGTCCTTAGGTAAAGGAGCCTTACGGTATATGTATGTACGTATAAGCTTTGTCCCTGAAACATTTTAAAATATCCTAAGGCGGAAGTCCTTATTTATATTGCCTTGGCTTAGAAGTTAGCTTAGAGCTTTAATTTAAAAATAAAGTTTTAAAATATCCTAAGGCGGAAGTCCTTAAAATATGTATATTGTCTTGGCTTAGAAGTTAGCTTAGAACTTTAAGATTACAAAGAAAGTTTCTACAAATCGGAATGATACATATGTCCAGGGACTTGAACACCACACTGGCTCCACCGTGGAATATGTTATAATTTATTTTATATATGTAGCTTATAAATTGTGTAATAATACCGGGTTCTTTATAAATATAAAACAAGAAAGAACGGGGAGCTTTAAAGCTACAAAGAAAATATGGCAAGAGAGTTATAGTTAGAGAGCAAAGCTTATTAAGCTCTCCCTTTACTCGCTACCCTATGTAATCAATTCTCAATTTTATTTGAAACATAGTTACCTTTTGGATATTTAAGCAAGGCTTTTGGCAGAAGGCAGAAAACCGAACCTAAAAAACACAAATAGAAGATACATTTGAAAGCCGACCCCAAGGACAGCCGTTGCCATGTCGAAGCGCCAACGAGACGCCTTCGGCGCCCCGAACAAGAAGGTGGCCAAGAACAGGTTCAAGAAGCTCGTCCGCAGCGTCATCCTCAACATGCAGTGGCTGAACGAGGCCACCGAGGACACCGGCATCTCGCTCAACGTCAAGAAGAACGTGGCCATGTCGGTGCGCCAGAAGCGCAAGATCGGCATGATGACCATGGCGGTGAGTGATCTAGGTCCAGTGTTCGGCAGTAGGACAATCAGTAATCCTTAATCGACCTGGCAGGAAAAATCGCTGCTGCGCACGCCGCATCCCTCGCGAACCGTCGAGGACCGGAAGAAGCTGTGCAACATTGTGGCCAACCTGGCCTGCTTCTCCAAGTTCCCGCCGGTGGGTTATAAGTATTATTATTATTATTATTATTATTATTATTATAATTATTATTATTATAATTATTATTATGACATTTCCCTTTCTGGCCTGGTGTCCTTGCAGAAGGTCCGCGCCCGCCTGGTGCCGTACGTCAAGTTCATGGCCGTCACTCCCGGACGCATCATCATGAAGGAGGGCGACATGCCCATGACCATTTATTTCCTCATCGCCGGCGAGGTGGAAATGTCCAGGAATGTCTTTAACAAGGTGAGCTGTGGCTTTATTTTTACCACTTCATTAATTAAAATCCCCTCTCCTTAGGCCACCAAGCTCTACGAGCTGCACACGGAGGCTATTTTCGGACCAGGCGACTGCATTGGCGACATCGACGTCCTGGAGAACTCGCCCAGGACCAACACCTACGTGGCCACAAGTAAGCTTTCAGATCTCATGCTTCCTTGGAGTTCAATAACTGAAATATTACAGCCAACTGCGAGTTCCTGGCCGTGTTCAAGCAGACCTACGAGCAGGTCCTGCAGCCAGTGATGCATAAGCTCTGGCAGGAGAAGAAGACCGCCCTGCGTGCCCTGGACTACTTCGACTTCCTCAACGATGAGCAGGCAAGTGAACTTTAAGTCCCTTTAAACTATTCCTTGGTATGAACTCCCCTGTGATCTCAGACTGTGAACGCCTGCAAGTATGCCAACATCCAGCAGTTCGATCCTTTGGAGACCATCTACACCGAGGACCTGGGCTCCATGAGCTCCGTGTACTTTGTGCTCAGCGGCGAGTGCGTCGTCCTGCAGTGCCTCCACATGAAGGTGAGCCCTGTCTGCTTGGTAGGATTTCCACCTGATCTCTGATCCGTGCTTCCTTGCAGGTTAACGTGGTCAATCGGGAGAAGGTCTATCAGCTGGCCAAGGTGTCCAAGAAGTTGGACGTGGACGGCGGCTCGAAGGCCATGACAGAGCCGTTCTTCGATGTCCAAGAGTACGTAATGTCCAGTTCGGAGGATGAGAAGAGTCAGAGCAAGACACGGGGGGTAAGTGCCCAGTGGGAGCCGATTAGGTGTACCTTTTGTCCCTGAATGTGTCCTTACTGAAGTGAACAGGATATGTTGTTTAGTTTTTAGTAAGGGAACAAATTTATGTACTTTGTTCAGTTGTTTTCTTTGTGGTTCCTTCTGTGGTTCATTCTGTGGTTCATTCTGTGGTTCATTCTGTTATTCATTCTGTTATTCATTTTGATGTTCATTCTGTTATTTATTATGTTGTTTATTCGGTTCATTATTATGATCATTATTATGTTGTTCATTCTGTGGTCCATTCCCTTGTTCATTCTGTATTTCATTCTGTTTTTTTTTTTTGTTCAATCTGTTGCTCATTCTGTTCATCATTATGTTTTTCATTTTACTCTTCATTCAGTTTTTCACTCAGCTTTTCATTCTGTTCTTTTATCTTTTTCCCTCTGTTGTTCATTATGTTCTTCATTCTGTTGTTTATTCTGTTGTTCACTCTGTTGTTCATTCTACTCGTCACTCTGTAGTTGAGTAATTTGTTCATTCTGTGGTTTATTCTGTTGTTCATTCTTTTGCTTATTCTGTTCATTCTGTTGTTCATTCTGTTATTTAGTCTGTTGTTTATTCTATTGTTCATTCAGTTTTTTATTCTTTTGTTCATTCAGTTCCTTATTTTGTTGTTCACCCAGCTGGTCACGCATCAAGTGAACTATTAAGGGAACCTGTTCACTTCCCCTCCTAAAAATGAACACTTCCAGTAATCTGTAACCTTTTATCCCAATCCTTGACAGCTTCGCAAGATGGGCCTCAAGGAGATACAGAAGGCGTGCGCCGATATGAAGAAGCCCCCGCCGAGCCGAAGGTCCACGAAGGAGGTGGTGCGCAAGAAGTCGCGATCCCAGACCCAGGACATTGAGTTGGACCGCAAGAGTAAGCACTCAAGAAGCCTGGACCCCTACGAGCTGTACTTAACCGGCGCTGGCTACGGCGAGGCCGAGGAGGGCTACGATCTCTCGGAGGAGCTGCGCTCGAGCAGCAGATCCCAGTCGACGGTGGCCGTGTCCGAGAGCATTGCTGTCAACGTGGAGGTCGAGACGGAGGGCTCCGAGATATTCACCGCCTCCAATGCCTCGCTGCCCAGCGAGAATACGCGAACATCGGGCGAGGAGACGGAGGCCATGGATCGCTACGAGACGCACTTCATCGACGTGGGCTCCCTGACCTATGGCGGCATCTTTGGGCTGGGCGAGAAGATGGCCCATCGCGTGATCATGGCCCGCACCACGGTCCAGTGCATCATGATACCGCGCTTCTGGCTCCTCGAGCCCGCCCAGAATCCGGGCAATGTGTGGCATCGCAAGCGCTTCTACATCGAGTGCAACATTCCGACCCGGGAGGCCCTCTACAAGAACTTCCTGAAGACGCGCAAGTGGGAAAAGTTCCGGCACGACTACATCCAGAATATCCTGGACCCCGAGACGCTGATCCGCTTCACGAAGGTCGAGGACATACCCATCATCAGTCGCATCGTGGAGACCAGGGTCGAGGAGCCGCCGGCTTGACCCGAACGCGACCATTTAGATTCATATTTATATATTTTCACGTTCGCAGCATTATAAAATTATTACTAGTGATTTCGGAAGGTCCTAGTACCAGAAATTTTATTATTCTTTCTTTTTTAAACTATTTTCAGACATAATTTCCCTTTTTATTTGAGTTAAGTTACCTTCTAAGGTATTTATTTCACTCAAAAGCTCAGCTTCCCCTTTGGAAAAGCCCAGTTATCGAAGGCAAAGCTCCTTGAGCTTTTGGGACAGGCAGGACTTCCCCAGATACCAAGAGATGTGGTGAGTTAGCCGCAGGAGCAATGAGTCCTTCTGCATAAGGGGAGCGAGTGTGCAGCCAAAGCCGAGGCTTCCACTCGGCTGCCTTTGAGTGGCTTCCTCGCAGGATGCTCGCAGGAGAGTCTGAAGCTGCTGCTGCCACACAAGTTCAGTTCATTACAGTTTCCAAGGATAAGCGAGACCTACGTGCTCCGGACAGCGCGCATGAACACATCGCACCTACCACAGGAATTGTCGTCTTTCGAACAGCTCGTCGTGGCCTGTGGAATATTCGCGACAGTGCGTCATTGGAATATTATTTTTTGTTGACTCTACAGAAATTGTGAAAGGATACGACGATGCCCCGGCCTAAGGACCCATCAATGTGGCACGAGTAGTATTTTTGTTTACCTTTTTTTTATAAGTTCGAAGCAAACTCAAACAAAAGTGCAAGTGTGGCAATCGAAGGCCAGGGATAACGCCAAGCCAAGCCAAGCCAAGTCAAGTGATTTATCCATCTCTCAACAGTCTGAATTTCTCGAATGGCAGCCAAAACACTAGAGGATACGGGGTAAGTGAATCAAGTGGCAGATCACCTTCATATTCCCAATTACGTCTCATAATAAAGGCCTTAATTAAGTCACTCAGACATCCTTCAGCTGTCGCACTAAAAGTCAAGGATTCTGTGAGATCACAAGTAAGCTTGTACCTTCACCGAGAGACATAAAGAACATTTTTATTATCGACTTTTAAGTCTGGAACATTGGCTTTCCGGGGCAAACTTCCAAGGTATATTGCTTTAGTTGGCTCAACTTCAATGGCCGTAGTAAAAAGCCAACTAAGAACTATAAAAGCTAGACCCACCACACTTTTGGCTTATCCTGTAGACATAGGTAACGATTTTAGCTGGCCAAGAAATAAAATCAAGCTTGTCACCGCCGTAATTGTGTCCTGGCAAAGTTGTAAATTGGTTTTGTCGGAGGAAATCTCAAAAACAAGCGTTCTGTCCTTCAGGTGGCCGGGAGGAAGGACCTCTGCCACATAAGGGTTCTCACTCACAAAACCCAATCAAAACAATCGGAAAGTAGGACTTTTTTTAATTGCAAGGTCCAGGCAGGGGCCCACTCGACCATGGAGTTCTTAATTGTTTGACATTGTCGTCTGGCCTGTAACTATTCCAGAGAAAGTTTAATTTTCAATGTATTTTTTTAATTTCTCAAGTGGGCATGGGTTGGTCTAAGATATCTGGGGGAGGAATAGGATTTATGGTGTTACTTAAAGTGGTTTAAAATTAATTCTTTATTAAGAGGTAAGCCATGATAGGAATATTTATAAAAAGGGGATTCATAAATTATCTAGGTCAAATATTGTAATTTATAGACATTTCCCATTATCACTTTATCTTGAAAATAAATATATATCTGCGGTTAATCGATGACAGGGTAATTTTTTACTATTTCAAAATGAAGGTTTTAATTTCATAAAAATCAGACAACTATATCATAAAGCTGTAATAGGGAACGTTAGGAAAATAATATATAAATCGACACAACTTCATTGTTCTTCAACATTTACGATTATTACTCGGGAGATAGTAATTATTATTATTTATTTATACTATTTTATTCTAACGAAACAAGATACATTATCTTATAGATTAATTTAAAATCTAGCTTTTTATTTTTTTTAAATCGAACTACTATTTTATTTGGCTGCCATAGAAGGGATCGCTCAATTTAGGCCAAATTATTAGATCAATAAATTATTAACCCCTGTAATTAAACTATTTTATTTTATATATTTTATTATTTATATCCACACTGGTCTGGCAGGGATAAACTAATATTTATTATTATACCACTCAGTCAAAATATGTTTCCCAGAATAAAAACAACTTTAAATGTATTCATATTTAAATATTTAAATTTCTCCAGGAATAAGTATCATCTTAAAGCCACAAGTAGACAGGGAAAACAAACAGCGATAATGCATAAATACAACAGGGGCAGGCATAGAACAAATATGAAATGAGAAAATAACAAGCAGGACAAAGGGAATGGACATAGACCCCACAGAGAAACTAATAAATAAACACAAACACTCAGTGTCTACTCTGGAAAAACAGAGAAGCAAAAATGTCCCCACTTCAGCGTGTAACAACTTGGCTAAACATAATAAAGAGTTCTCTGCAGAGTTTTCTACAGAGTAAATTAGAAAATAAAACTATTGAATGCCCAGTTCTAATCTAAAGTTCTTTACCAAACATTATTCCATGATTACTTAATTAGTTTTATTTTTATTTTAACAAATTAAATCTAGTATACAATACTGAACTGGAAACCCATATGATTAAGTATGAGCGAACTGTAGCGAAATAAATGTTCATAGAAATGGTGTTAAAAATCACTTTAGCATTACGTGCTTATGCTTTTTTTTTCAAATTATCATAAAATAACAAATTAAATGAGTTATTTGCATTCCCCCTCGACACAAAGGGTGAGTTTTCAGCAAGGGTTGGAAAATATAAAAGAAAACCCAAGGAGTTATAGCATACTTAGGCGCGTTCTCACACAAGTGCTGGCTTCAGCCATTTTCAACCATTAAAATAAATTGTACAGAACAAGAAATAACCATATATATACGAGTATGTATGGTCATATGCATTATGTATTTTATTTTCATTAAAAATATATATTTTGGCTTACATTTTTTGAAATATATTACGTATACGACGCATGACTTCCTGCTTCCCTAGCCTCGGGACGCACCGAAAACGTAACTCGGCCTGAAAATAAAGCACGTCGGTTTAAGGAAGTGTCACCAGGCGAAGCACAACATGTTCGCTGAACGGTGACAGGTACATTTGAGCATCGAGAATGGCTTGTGGGGCTTACCTAATAAATGCATTAAATCAAAAGGGAATAAATAACTAGATTATACAATTATATAGAAAAATAAGGGCACAGAAATTGAATAAAACTTTATAGAGCTTAAAAAACAATAATTTACAATTTTAAAATAATATTGAAATACAGTTTTTTAGATTTTTTATTATAATTATAATTTATCATTCGTTTTCAGTATTTTTAGTGGTACTGCTGAAGGGGTGAGGCTTTTAAAACAATTAACAAGTTTTAAAACCAATAATTGAACTTTTTAAAATAAAATTGAAATACAGTTTTTGAGCTCTCGTGTTATTATAATTTACCATATACATTTACAATATAAATATATATTTAAAAAAAGGGAAATAAATTAAACCAAACTTTAAAGAGCTAAAACAATCTTATAAACTTTACAAATAAAATTAAAATACAGTCTTTCAGCTTACTCATTATTATTATAATTTATCATTCGTTTTTAGTATTTTTAGTGGTACTGCCAAAGGGATAAGGCTTTAAAAACAATATACAATCTCTACAAACAATAATTAAACATTTTTAAACACAATTTAAATACAGTTTTTTAGCTTTCTTATTATTATTATTATTTATCAACCATTTTCAGTATTTTTAATGGTACTGCCGAAGGGGTGAGGCTCCGCTAAGCCATAAAAACAATATAAATATATATTGAAAAAAAGGGAAATAAATTAAGCCAAACTTTAAAGAGCTATAAACAATCTTTTAATCTTTTACTAATAAAATTAAAATGCAGTCTTTCAGCTTACCTATTATTATTATTAATTATCAATCATTTTCAGTATTTTTAATGGTACTGCCGAAGGGGTGAGGCTCCGCTAAACCATCGACTTATCGATCACAGCGGCGGAGTTATCGGCGTTCGGGACTAAAATGATGGTTTCTGATTTCTATCGAGCACAATCCGTAAGCCACGTACCCACGTGCAAAGGATGAGGCGTCCAAAAGGATATTGGGCACTATCATCAGCATCGAGCGCGGCCCAGACGGTGCCACTATCCTACTCAAGACTCCTCCGGCTGCTGGCCGTAGTCTCAGTAATTGGATCGCAATTTCATGACGTGCTATGTGAGTAATTGCTCTTTAATTAAAATAAATAAATAAATCTCCCTTTAATAATATAAAACCCATTAAAAGTAAGAAGATAGCCTTACTTTAAGCATTATCCTCGCATTAAATTAATCCCCCAACATGGGAAATGGATAGTAAATTCACCTGGGAATTAGCCCAGAAATAAGTCGAAATATTATTATTATTAATGGCCCTCCCACAGGCCTTGCATCTGTTGAACCCACAGCAGCAGGAGCAGGAGCAGGAGCAGCCTCAGCCACAGCCAGTCCGCATTCCAGCAGCGCCGACAGCTACTTTTTTGATGACTATAACGCAACGAGGACGTCTTCATCAACCGCTGGTTATCCGGCGACAGGAGGCTCCAGCACCGCCGCTCTCTCCTCCTCCTCCCTGGACCAATCCCAGTCCCCAATGCCGGCCGAGGTGGCGGCGGCGGCGGCGGACTTATCACACTTCGCCATTACCCCGGAACTGCGGCAGGACAAGGCTTCCGTGAAAGCGGCGGGAAGCAATGAGATTAGCAATAGCACGCCAATCAAAAATTTAATTACTAGCTTTGGGCGCCCGGCCTTGGTAGCTGACCAGCAGCAGCAGCAGCAGCAGCAGCTCCCGGTCCCCACCGCGGCAGTGGCAGTGGCAGTTGCAGCAACAACAACAACGGCAACAACAGCAGCCCTGGCGGCAACCCTAAAAAGTGCCAGGAGCACCATTAAGCAACCCATCGATTCCACGCGCTCCAGGAACCATTGGACAGTGGGTGGTGGCGGTGGTAAGTCGGGGGCCAAGGCCAATGTGGGAGCTGGCTTTACACTGGAAAAAAGTAAAAGAGAATAAGTGGTTAGGAAATTACCTAAAAAAATTAAAAGGGTAGACAAAATATTTTTAGGTACCTTTCTTTTCAAGTAAAAAACGTTTAATATATAAACAATTTAAAAATTATATACATATTTAAAATTAATTGTAAAGTTTTACTTTTTTAAAGCTTAAAGTCCCAAGAATTCCTTAAGGTTGCTATTGTTTTACGAATTAGAAAATGTTTATCATCAGTCCTTACTTAACTTTGACGTTATTCATTCTCCGAAGTTCATAGTTGGGAATTATAGTCTCGCAAGGGGAGATTAAACAGACTTTGAACTGCTTGAGGTATTAATTTTATTATTATTATTATTATTATTTAATAACTTCAAGATTTAAGCATTCTAATATCATTCCTCACTTTACTTCGAATTTACTCAGTCTTCGAACTACTTAGTTGGGAATTATAGCCTAGCAAGGAAAAGAAAATCTCCAAGTTTGTACAGACTTTGAACAGCTTAAAGCTATTAAGTTTATTATTATTATTTTTAAATAAGAACTTCAAGACTTAGATCTTGTATCATCAGTACTCAGTTTATTTTGTTATATTTGTTATTTCGTTATTTTTATTTACTCAGTCTCCCAATTACATAGTTGGGAATTCTTGAACAGCTTGAAGTAAATAATTTTCTTAGCTCCCTTTCCATGTAATCTTCACCACTTCCAAGTTACTCCTATATTTTTTCGAGTGCTCCCCCTGCTTAATATTTTCGGAATCCTCATTACACGCACACTCTCTCCGCAGGATCCGCTGCTCGTGACACGGAACGACCCCGCACCTTCCGCAGCAAGCACCACCATGAGCACCACTGGGGGCCATTCTTCGAGGAGCCCGTCAGCTCGGGCGCCTCGGGCGAGAACCTCGTTTCCGCCGTGCACTTGTTTACGGAAGCGGTGCTCAACTGCCGCGTCGGTATGCTCAAGGACAAGACGGTGGGTATCCCTTTTTAGCTTGGATTTATGATTAAGTCCTGGCAACACAAATAATAATATTTTATTGGCTTCAAAAGTCGCTTTGGGGTATATTTATGGAAATATTATTTCCCCTCTGACTCTGCCAGGTCATGTGGGTGAGACGGACCAGCGAAAAGGTTTCTCTGCTCACCGTTGGCAACGTCACCTACAGCGGCGACCCAAGGATTCGGGTCAAGTTCCAATATCCGAACAACTGGCGGCTACTGATTAATCCCACGCAGACTGAGGACGCCGGAATTTACATGTGTCAGGTTTCCACTCATCCGCCGCGGGTCTTCACCACCAACCTAACCATACTGGGTGGGTTTTGATCTCTAGGAAGATCCTTTTGGGTGTTTTTTATCTCAAATTCTTAAACAGAACCCCCGCTGAGGATAATCGACGAGCATGAACGGGACGTCGGGGATCGCTACTACAAGTCCGGGAGCACCGTCGATCTGCAGTGCCAAATATCTAGAAATTTCTTCCTTAAGGAACGCTACGCCATCCTAAAGTCGACCGAATCCACGAAGGGTGGCGTCCAAAAACTGTATAATGAGTCGAGCGGCGAGCCAAATCTTTTGGGCAACGCCAGCCAGGCGCAACTGAAGCTCTCGGGCCAGGAACTGGAAAAGTACTTTAGTAAATTTATCACCTGGACAAAGGACGAGGAACCGCTCCAGGGACTGACCAACAAGCGCTCAAGGTATACATAAACCAAGGAATATGATATTATATTTAGTAAATCAATTTCTATTGAATTCTTTAATGTAATTTCAATATTTCTTTAGCATTTCCGATAAGTGGCTAACTAGTCGAATCTCCATTGAAGATGCCAAGCTCTCAGACAGTGGAAACTATTCCTGTTCCCTTGGCAGACTGTTTACTGTAATTGTCCAAGTACAAGTACTTACAGGTTCGACATTTCCCAGGATCCTTTAAATTCGAAACACTTTTTCTAAAGCTTGAAATGTATATCTTTATAGGGGAACTACCCGCGGCTGTCCAACACAACATAGCATCCAGACCCCAGATCTGTTCACTTGCTGCGCTCCTGGTTTTCCTCCTCGTCCATATTTCTCTACACTTGGCGAAAAACTGAAGATCGCAAATTTAGAACATTAATGTGACGAATGTTTGACATGACATATTGAAGCCATTTGATTTTCGCAAATAATTTACTTAGTAAATATTTGGGATAAAGGGCATATCGGGGTGTAAAAAAAAAATAATCTGGAGTATGCAGTTTTAAAGTTGGTTATCGGAGGGCGATTTTCACAGAAAATAAAAGTATATTTTTAGTGTGAATGATACATTTCGAGTTTTTTTTTTTGTAGTCGAAATTAGTAAGATTTGAAATCAATATTTGGAAGGGCTACAATTTGATGCAGTTTTTTATTTATTTTCTAAGATTCTCTTGAAGAAAAATGCCAATAAATGAAATATTCCTTTGTTTCTCTCATAAACTTTATCAGATAATGACAAAAATGTTGAAAAATTAAGCAAAGAATTTCCAAAAATAAGACACAATTAAATTTGGAATATATCTTGCATCAAACTGTGGCGCCTCCTTATCTTGACTTTCATCAAAGACGCTAAAACCAATTTGCGGAAAATCCCCTTCCTATGACCAACTGAGAAATATGTACTTGGAAATGAATATTGCTTAATGTCCTACTTTTTTGTGTATCTATAATGTATCTAAGTAAGATATCGAAAATAGACAAACCAACAACACCCTACAGAGTAATGGGATTCCTTTTACCAATAAAACTTGACCATTGGCCTTTTTTCTGAATCTTTTTGAACACACAATGTTTCTGGTTTCTCTATATCGTGATTACAGGCCAAACCATTTATAATTTAAAAACTTTACATTCGTCTAGGATCCAAATCGAAACTAAAACTTTAACAACAATTTTGTAAAAAGTCCAATATATCAGTTATGCCCAAAAAAATTAAATGAGGCCCGCCAAAAACTTGAGCACTACTTTAAATCGTAATTAATTTATTTTAAAAAAATATACAAAATTAAGGAATGAAAGTTTTACAAATTCAGTGAGCTTAAAAAATATTTTTTTCGTATTTACTAAGTTAGAAAAATGTATAAAAATTTTACGATTTGTGTTTGATAGTTCTGTAAATATAAAATAATATTTGTAAGTTACGAATGTAGTTATATTTTCACTTCCGTTTCTAATTGTTCTTCAAAACCCAACCAATGTTGATTATACATTAAGTTCTTAAATATATACATGGTATTATTTGGGAAGGCCATCTACACTAGGATCAATGCATACGATGCCTGCCTACGGAAAAGAAAAGTTTTGTTAAACTACACTCAATGTATTATTATTAAACGAGTAAATCAAAAACGATACTTTCAAATATACGAACCATTAATATAAACTATGGGAAGCATTTATTTTTCTCTAAACCTGTGGAATATAACGAAAATGCAAGCTTTAACGTTTCGAAATAAAAAGCTTTAAGCAGTGCGTACTGTAGTTATCGATAGAAACCGCCATATGCGCTTATCGAACCAGCTCCAACTATTTTGCGGGGCTCCACTGCAGTTGCGTTATTGCGTTTTCGGAAAAGACCAATTTATTTAAAATACGTTATATATTTTGAGTTTATTAGCTTTTTAAAGAAAATCGCCACTTTGGCTTAAGTTTTTGCCTATCAGAGCTGCTGCTCATTATTTCTTTAACATTTTTAAGAACCTAAACAAAAAACAGCTGTTTTCCCCAAACACAAACCGCATTAACGCCCCAACCTGAGGACTCTGCATTATTGTTATCGATAGGCACTATCGACGGTTAGTTCGTTCGATCTGGTTCAATAACGAACTACACAATTATTATTTATAGGCCACATTTTTTTGTTTTCTTTTAACGTTAGCATTTCGTTTGGATCTTATTATTTTAGTTTTTTGATAACACCGCAACGACATATAGAGTGAGTGCGTACGCCTACTGAGGGGAACTTCGCTCCGCTGCCACTGGAAATTGCGAGCGGAGATTGTTTTTCGGCGCAGCTATATACATAAATATGGATTTGGATTTTCGCAGTGGGCGGGATTTATTTGGGGCGGGGGTCAGGTCTGGAAGGACAACGTTAAGCACCCCAACCGCCGGCGCACTTTTGCACGGGCAAGTGTGACTCTGACTTCACCTTGACTAAAGTTCACGCGACAGGCGGCGGACCGGAGAGAGCACAGTGGGAACGGGAACGTAATGATAACAGTGACACCGACACCGCTAACCAGTCGCCGATTCTTTGCAGTTTCCGTCGCACAATCACTGCCCGCCTCCTCCCTGCATCGCTGCACAATTCGGCAGAGAGATCTCCGCATCGAAAATGTTGAAGCTACGTAACCTCCTAGCCGTCGGCGGCAACAACAGCAACCACAGCGGGCTGCTCGCTGTCCGGTAAGACAAACAAGACAACAACAAGCATATTCAAAACAGCCGCAGCTGTGTATATATACCTTTAATATATATAGGTGTATATATGTGTATGGAGAACATAAGGTCGATTCCAGAGATATGGGGTTACTTGATTTTTGTGGGATAAAGTGGAAACATAATTGATTGGCCACTTTTCTAAGGGAAATTCGGATAATTTTAGGCTGAAAAATTAAAGAAAAAATAGTACAAATATCTACAAAATAAATATATATCTAACGAGGTTAGAATATGGTGAAGATTCCCATATTTGCATATGAATACTAGTCATTTCCTAAATTTCTTTTTAATATTGCTAGAATCCACTTTTTTTTACCATATTTAAGGTCCTGGAAGATCGCAATATTTGTCATTTTTTACATCTCAACAGTTTTGTTTGTAATTTCTAGTTTTTAGGCCTGCAAATATGATCTATTCAGTTCTAGGGTTCCATTTCTTGTATCAATACTAAAAAAACTCTTTAATTCAACCTACAAAATATTTATTATATTTATTTAATTTTGTAACGTTTTTCCCTCATAAAAGTCTTATTTCTCCAATATATCTCCCATATCCACGTATGCAGGCTGCCTAATTAAAAATATACAATCTCTGGCCAGATATGAGGGCTTCTGAAGCAGCCTAAATATATGTATCTGTTCGATAAAGATAAGATTATGGTTCGAAAAGGGAGCGGGAGCCATTGAGAGATTGCCTAAAACTGATCAAAGTTCGGTTAAGAGTTTAAAATCCAAATTCTTCTATATTCTTTTCCTTTAGTGCCCTTTCGACCACGGCTACCTGCAAGGACTCGGAATCATGGTTCTCGAAGCTGCTTGTCCGGAAAATAGAGCCAACCAAGGAGCCCCACAGTCGCATGCTGAGCGACAAGGAAATCATATATGCCCTGCATACCCACAATGTCAGGCCCGATTCCATGAGCAACTATCTTAACAACTAGTAAGTAGAATACAAAAATGAATAACAAATTAAACTAAATCTATAATTTACTTTCAAGCAAAACTACTGTGGCTTTAATCAACGATAAAAAGGCAAATCTCTCCTGCGATCTGGTGGCATCGTGGACCGTGCAGGTGGGCGACATGGATCAATGCCTGCACCTGTGGCGGTACACGGGAGGCTTTGAGAAAATCGACCAGGCCAAGGAGGACCTGTGGAACGATCCGGAGTATCTCAGCTTGATGCACGAACGCTCCAAGTTCCTGCGCTCCCGACACTTGCAATATCTCTTGGCCTTCAGCTATTGGCCGCAGATTGCCAGTCGTCCCGGCAAGAATATCTACGAAATGCGGTATTTATATATATTTCTTGTATTTATTCATTTATTAAATATATATTTTATTGCAGCTCCTATCGACTGACCCCTGGCACCATGATCGAGTGGGGCAACAACTGGGCCCGGGCCATTAACTATCGCAAGCATAACAACGAAGCATTCGCCGGTTTCTTCTCCCAAATCGGAAGGCTGTACAATGTCCATCATATTTGGTGTAAGTATAGAATCCACCTTTTAAGGCCTTTATTTCTTAATTCTTAATTCCCCCAACAGGTTACAAATCTCTGCAGGACCGCAAGGAGACCAGGGAGGCCTCCTGGCGCACCCCCGGCTGGGATGAGTGTGTGGCCTATACGGTGCCCCTGATCCGCGACATGCATTGCCGCGTCCTGGCCCCCACTGAGTTCTCGCCCACACAGTAAATGGACAGCAAGGTGGACTGTTTCTATTCGCGATCTGAATAAAAACTTGCTGTGAAACGTCGCGAGTTATATTGTACATAATGCCAGCCACCCATTTAATCATTTTAGTGTTCTTTTAGTATACAATTAAGGTCAAAGTGGACATTTTTCCTCGATTTGTACATGCCTCCGGAACTATATTATGATCGATCTTCTGTGTATGTGTACAATTAAGCACAACGTTTGAATTTAACCCAAAAAAATTTATTTTTTGTTAGTATAAAGAATAAAGCTATTATGAAACTGTTACATAAAGCTGCGCTATGCATAACATTGTCAAGAAAAAAGCAAAGAAAGTCGATGCATTTATTCTAAAGGGTTGGAAGCTCTTGAAATTTCCCATTAAATAAAACCTGAACGGAGGCAGAGCGGTTGCTTTCGCAATGCCAAAAATAAACCGAAAAGTTTGACCCGAGTCGAATTTAGAGAGGAGATACTCCAAAAGCTGCTGATAATAGAAAGGCCTTGAACACTACTCAAATATAACATGAAATACAAATATTGTGTGCTGATTTCTGGGTCTTGTTCCGAGCTTAAGATCTTCCTACTTTACTTTTCTGTACGAGTCTTTCTACACCCAAAAAAAATATCCAAAAGCTTTACCTTTCTACGCGTTGTCTTCAAAATATACTCAAGCAGTATAACGAGCTTTGTATAGATTTTATACTTTATAATATCAAATGGATACTCCATAGTTTCAATTGTGTATATTCGAGTATCATTTTATACGAGCCTACATCAAAAATTCACGTTACCTGGAATTTAGTAATTTTATGTTCGTCGCGTTGGGGATTTTCTCAACTCTTGGTGCAGTATAGTTTTAATTCTTTCGTAGTATTAAATTAATAAGCATCTTATTAAGAAATTTTCAATACTCAAGAGTATAGAATTCAGTACAGTTTCTATGACAATTTTTTTTTTTTGGGTCTGACTACAATATACATATTTACTCGGTTTTATAATGAAACAAATATTTTATTCAACAACTTGGGCACTGGATCAGCAAAAGAGTATGTCATACACTATATAATCGTTGATAAAGCTTAAAACCAAACCAATCAAGTCAAAATAAAATGAAAAAACAATCTTTTTAACTAGTAATTTGTCAGGAAATGCTATATCTTGGGATATATTCACTTTTCTGACTTTTTGGGCTATACAATAGCTCTATTTGGGAGTGTGGATTAAACAGTAATAATAGTTCTTATATATTAACCAAGCGTGTTAGCCAAGGACACTAAATGCCATTTACTTATGAGTTTGCTTTAATAATTAAGTTCAAGCTCCTGCCTAGCCCGTCTTCTCGGCCTGCTGAGAACTCTTGGCCGTCTTCAGGTGCTTCTTGCCCACCAGGTGCTGCTGCAGGGTCGTCACATGGTTCATCATCTTGTTGCAGTCCTTGCAGTAGTACAGGCCAGTTGGCGTGCGATACAGGAGCAGATCTATGCCATCGGGATTGTCGGTAGTCGGAGCCGGAGCTGGAGCTGAAGATGGCGACACATCCGGCGGCAGCCTCACATCCAGCTCCTGTCCTGCATTGCGAAGATTGCTCTGGTGCCGGGCCCCGTCCAGGTGCATCTGCATCTGCTTGGCTGAGGTGACGACTATTTTGCAGAGGCTGCACGAGCGTTCCTTGTCCTCATCCCCGGCGGGTTGCTCTGCTGTTCCATCTTCTACAGCTCCCGCTGGTGCTCCTGTTGCTGCTGGTGCTCCTGTTGCTGCTGCTGCTCCTGCTGCCACTTCTGCTCCTCCTCCTGCTGCCCCGTCTTCAGCTGACCCCGCCTCGGCCTTGAGGAACAGCGACCCGATGCCATACCGCGTGTCCATGTCCACCTTTGGCTCGAACTTGGTGCCCGTTCGCACCCACTTCCCGGTGGCGTCGTAGTAGCCGGCACCCGAGGGCCGCGAGCGCTTCTGCTCCACCAGCTTGTGCTTCCGGCCCATGTAGTGCTGGCGGGCGTGGGTGGACGAGGTGAGATCCAGGTCGCACAGGTCGCAGTGGAAGGCGTTGGGGCCGCTGGGGCCCTGCTTCAGCAGCCGCTTGACTGGCGGCGCCTGCAGGCCCGCGTCCGTGTAGTTCTTGGCCAGCCAGGCGCTGATGTGCCGGTCATGGGCCTTGGACTCGTAGTGGTCGCGGGCGCACTTCATCGAGGTCATCTGCGCCTTGCACAGCTCGCAGGACAGTGGCCCGATTAGCCGGTTCAGCTCGTCCGGATAGCTCTTGTCGCGTCCGGGGAACATGGCCAGGGCCTTGCCATCGTCAGCTCCAGTGGTCTCTCCGTTGGTCTTCCGCTTCGGTGGCCTCGGTTTCGCTGGGGACTCAGCACCAGTTGCGGTGCTCTGTTTGCCGGGTGCCAGGAGCCGCGGGTTGTCAGCCACAATCACTGGCGGTGGCGGTGAAGAAGCTCTCAAAGGTAGGTCCATGGCTTCCCTTGGAGTGGCTCCCGTGGCCAGGTGCGGTATGTGGTAGCCGCTGAGATTGCCGGGGGAGCTCATGTCGTCGCAGGAATCGAACGAGAGATGGAGGTTGCCCCCTCCTTTGCGAAGTCGGGCGCATGCGTCAAAGAAAACTTAAAACAGCGACGATTTTGATCGATCTGGTATTTTTATTCGGTATTAATTCGTATAATATTGGGAAAAGCTTTGTTTTAAACGAATTTTAGGTAACTTCAAGATCTTTGAGCTCTTTTAAATATTTCGAATGCTCCTAATCTTATTTTCGGTTTGAAATTGATTTCATCTAGGTTGTTTTCTTTTAAAAAAAATTAATCCTTATATACATTAATTTTTTTTATTGGCACTACATTATATTTAAAACTATTACGAAAAGCTTGTACAAATAACCAACCAATTAATGTGAGTGTTTGATAATTATAAATAATTAATGTATTATTATTTTAAATAAATAAATTGCCCGCAACGGATTTTATAATTCTAACATTTTTTTAACAGCGCCAAATGTTTGCTTAAGCACATTTCTCGACATCGTGGCTTGGTCACACTGCAACCGATTGGCGAGCACATTGAACCAAAAGAATTGTAAACATCCAAAAGCATGCATAGGCGCAAAACCCCCAAGACTTTAAGCAAACCCCCGCCCATCCAAGGGCCAGCTAAGAAGACTGTTCCCGTGGTGGAAGCAACACAGGATTTGGCACAGTCGTTTGACAACGACAACGCCGTGCAGTTCGAACTGGAGCTTTGCTGGTGCGTCCAGCAGCTGCAGAATGCCCTCAACGGCGGCAAACTAACCCAGAAACTTGGTAAGCAATAAACTCCAGTTAGCCGATCAGCATTTCTAACATTTCCTTTTAGCCGAGGACACCGCCAAGAACCTAAAGATCCTGACCAGCACCACGGCCCCGCTCATCCGCAAGCGACAGGTGATGAAGCTATCCATGGGCGACTACCGAGCCAAGATGCAGCAGGAGGAAAAGAAAATGATGTTGGGTAGGTGGACGGCATAAGTCTAAATGGGTTTTAGATGGAAAACCCCACAAGAATCATCGGTATTAAATATTTAAATATTTAATCCAGAAAAACCTGACCTACCACCGAATCATTCCAGAGATTACCAATAGAAGGCATCTTTTCTTTGTTAAATGAACACTATTGTTACTAAAGCTACCTAATAAACTTACTCATAAACGTACTATCTTTCTGTTTCCCAGCTTCCAAGCAAGTCAAGTTTACACCTGCCGCCGAGGCCGCAAAAAAGTCGAGCTTCGTGAAGAAGTCTGCGCTTCTGACATCTGGAAATGATTTCCGTTTTGACTTTGCCGAGCCAGCCGCTGACGACAATGAGAACCAGGCCGCATCTCAACCAGTTCAGGCCTCTAGCTTGCCACAGAGCAGCGCGGGAACACCGTTCAAGTTTAACTTTTCCATTGAGGAGGAGTCGGCGGACAACATTAACTTAGGCGGCTTGAAGCTGAAATAGAATAATAACGTTTTTTTTAAATAAATAAATAAATAAAGCAAAAATCCAATAGAAAAATCTCGGGTACTAATATAGGTATAACTCTGTTGCAAGTAGGCCATGAAATCTAGCAAATTTTCAAAATTTCCAATCGTAGTAGCCTTTGACTTTCCATTTGTAGCACCTTAGGGAGCAGTCCCCGTTCTCAGTTCAGTTATACTTGGATACTCAGACACAACGGACATTTAGTTTAAGTCGTTTGCCTACAACCAAGTCTCAAAATTTTTTCCAAAATATTTTTTGTATACTTTTTACTAGTTTCTACCGACCGGTTTCTCATCGCGTACGAATACGAATATTCTAAATTATGCACTACATTTGTGTACGGTTGCTGAACAGCGAGGAGATGGCTGAGGTCGATCAGTGGTTCCGCGGACACCACGTCGACATTGCTAGGATGCGGCGTGAATTCTCCGATGTGTGGCCACTCGCCGAGCTCCTCAAGGCCGACTATCCTCGCCTCGTCAACATGATCAATTACCCGAAGCGGCTGCGCATTGCTCTTAAGATGGAAAACTGGGAGACCTTCAACTTTAAGGTACTCACCAAGCTAAACCTGTCGCTCAACAAGACGTTCCGAGAGCAGCTGGCCAAGGGCACTGTCGGCGCTATTGAGATATTAGTATATGAGCTGATCCGTGTGGGGAGGCGTCGAGGCTTGGCCTCCTTCCAGAGGGCGCCAGTGAGTGGCGAGGGCGCTGTGACCAACAAGGAATCGGCAGAGAACCAGAACGAGAACCAGAACCAGAAACAGAATGAGAAACAGAATGAGAAACAGAATGAGAACCAAGACGAGAAACAGGACGAGAAACAGAACGAGAAACAGAACGAGAAACAGAACGAGAAACAGGACGAGAAACAGAACGAGAAACAGGACGAGAAACAGAACGAGAAACAGAACGAGAACCATGACGATAATCGGAACGAAAACCAGAATGAGAACCAGAATGAGAAACAGGATGAGAAACAGACTGAGAACCAGGATGAGAAACAGACTGAGAACCAGGATGAGAAACAGACTGAGAACCAGGATGAGAAACAGAATGAGAACCAGAATGAGAAACAGGATGAGATCCAGAATGAGATCCAGAATGAGAAACAGAATGAGAACCAGGATGAGAACCAGGATGAGAACCAGGATGAGAACCAGGATGAGACCCAAAACGGGAACCAGGTGGAAGAAGGCGGCGCTGAGACCGTGATGGTTAACCAGCAAATTGGAGACGGCATCGCCCAGGTGCCCTTAAAGTTTATCTCCTACGAGCGCTATGAGCGGATCTCCCGAGAGTGCCAGGCCAAGGACAGTGCCATCTTGATGTACCAGAGCCGTCTGGCCCACCTAGAGGAAATGGTCCAGGCTAAGACAAGCCGGATGGACGAAATTCTGAATATTATTGACACTCTACCCCCAGCAGTGGCCCTTGGCCAGCGTGCGCCAGATAATAAGCTCGAGGATCTGCCCCAGGATCTGCCTGAGGATCAGTCCGAAGATCTGCCTGAGGGTCAGCCCGAAGGTCTGCCTGAGGATCAGCCCGAAGATCTGCCTGAGGATCAGCCCGAAGATCTGCCTGAGGATCAGCCCAAAGATCTGCCTGAGGATCAGCCTGGGGATCTGGCTGACAATCAGCCCGGAGATCTGCCTAACGATCAGCCCGAGGATCTGCCTGGAGGTCTGCATGAGGATCAGGCTGACGATCAGCCTGACGATCAGCCTGGCCATATGACCGACGATCAGCCCGAGGATCTTCTTGGGGAGCTGCCTGGGGATCTGCCTAAGGATCTGCCTGAGGATCTGCCTGGGGATCTGCCTGAGGATCTGCCTGAGGATCTGCCTAAGGATCTGCCTAAGGATCTGCCTGGAGATCTGCCTGTAGATCTGCCTGAGGATCTGCCTGGAGATCAGATCGACAATCAGACCGACGATCAGCCCGAGGATCTTATTGGGGATCTGCCTGAAGATCTGCCTGAGGATCTGCCTGGAGATCTGCCTGAGGATCTGCCTGGAGATCTAGATGAGGATCTGCCTAAGGATCTGCCTGAAGCTATGCCTGAGGAGCCCCAGAGCATGATCATCTAACCCAGCATCCATCCAGCGGGCCACATTGTTACATTGTTTATTTGTTTATGCGGATCACCGTTGTGATCCCTCCAGTCGAGTTAAAAGGGAAGTTCGATGAAGGAAGAAGCCTGAAGCGTGGCGCCAATCCCCTGGCCCAGCAAGTAAACACTCTCGAAGTCAATGGCAATCGATAAACCCTTTTCCAGTTACATATAACAAAAATAAAATTAAAAGTCAACAATTTATGAGTTTTACTTTAAGCCTCCTACACCCAAAAAAAAATCGTTCCAGAAACTTTACCATTGATACATGAATTCTATACTCCTGATTTCTTAATAAGATGCTTATTAATTTGATACTGCGAAAGTATAAAAACTATACTAATCTGCACAAAGACTTGAGAAAAATCACTAACGCGACAATAAGAAAAGCACTAAGTTTCAGCTAACGCGATATGTTATGGAATTTTTGATGTGGATTCGTATGAAAATACACAATTGAAACTATTGAGTATAAAAACTATACTATTGAGTATTAATTTTATATTATGAAGTATAAAATCTATACAAAATTCGTTATACTCCTTGAATATGTTGTAAGACAACGCGTAGAAAGGTGCACTTATACGGTATCCTTAATAAGAGTTCCACTGGAGCTTCCTTAAATGTTTATAACAATCAACAGTTTTATTTTGCATTGGTAAAATACATACTGTAACATATATTTAGTCGCATAATAAAAACATGTACTAAATACAAGAACACAATCACTTTTAGCCTATCGTTCGGTTCGGAGTTCTGGCCCAATCACATCGGGCACAGCCTGAGTTAGATTGCGAGGACGTCTCCCCTCAGGTACGCATTGAAGGATTCGCCTGCTCCTTGTGATGAGGCGGTCGGGGTGGCAGCTTGAAGGGCCTCACATACTTGATGTTCGTCTTGAGGCAATGTGGCATAAGATGGGCGGGTAGCAGGCTGCGCAGGAAGATGTGGGTTAGATAGCCGGTGATGCCCCAGATGCGGTAGTGATCCACCACGAAGACGGGGCCGCTGTAGCCGGTGCGGAACTGCGTGTGCCGAGTGGCCTTGGGCACTATCAGCGAGTTCAGGGGCACGTTGAACACCTCCTCCACCTCCTCCCAGTTGAGGCGCAGCTCGGAGATGTTGAAGTCACGCACCACGCCCACCACCGGCACAATCGACGAGGTGCGGGGCAGGTGCAGCTGGTTGGACTCGCCCCACACCTGGATGCGGCTGCGCGGCAGGCCGATCTCCTCCTCCGTCTCGCGCAGGGCACAGTCCACGTTGCTGGCATCCTGCTCGTCCCGCTTGCCGCCCGGGAAGGAGATCTGGAAGCCGTGGCTGCGCAAGTGTCGCGATCGACGCGTGTAGAGCAGGGAGAGCTCGTGCCTGGAGGATTATAGAGACTCTGAGGAAGGGAACAACACATCTTTGTGCTGCACTCACGTGCCGCGTTCCTGGCAGAGTAGGATGAGCACCGCAGACGACTGCTTCTCCCTCCGACTGGGCATCTGCGACTTGGGACGCGGGAAGGCTGGCAGGCTGCGCATCTTCTCCAGGCACCTGCGCTGCGCCTCCGGCTCCAGCAGCTCTGCGTACTCATCGGCAGTCAGCAGGCGGCTTTCCGCTTTGGATGACGAAAAGGCGGCGGCGGCAGCAGCGGAAGAGCTCAGGTGGCGGTTCAGGTGCAGGAGTAGCTGCGGACCCGTGCGACTTGTCAGCACCTGCCACAGGCCGCCGGCGGTGCCCAGGGACATGGTGCGGCCAGCAGGATAACAATTATCTCGAAACGAGTGTGCTTTCGAATAATTTTGATGTTTGTTTGACGTTTCTGGTGATGTAAAATCGAACTTTGGAATTTGACAACAGCAGTTGGCTGCTAACAGAGTGCTGTAAAGCGCAACAAGTGAACTGTTAAGCAAGTAGAGCTGTTAGATCAGCTGCTCAAAAATACCAAACACTGAAAATACCACACATCCAGTAAAATACTGCACATTTTGGGTGTTTAATTCAAAATTCATTTAAAAAACGCCTTAAAACAAAATAAAGATTAACGATTTTGGCACTTGTGTTGCAGTTTTCACAGTAATTGTAATCCGGAACCATTAAAAATACACTTGTTGTCTTTTTGTGTTTTTTATTTATAATTTTTCACTTAAATACAAAAAATACTCTTCTTTTCCTCTTATTTTTTTATTTTCCTTCTTTTTTTTGTAGTTTTCCTTGTTATGATAAAAATATTCAAATAAAAATTATAAGCAAACAAAATGGCAACTTGCGCCGGGGAGCAAAAATTTAAAAAATTAAAATATTCAAATAAAAAATACAGATTTGTTTCCAATTACGAAAAAAAAAAATAATAATAAATAAAAGCTCCTTGCTGAATACAAAGTAAAATATAAAATAAAACCGAGAAGCGGCACTACTACAAGGCAACCCATTAGTTTTAATTGACATTCATAAATGTAAGTATGTACGCGCATCTGTATGTCAAACACAAATGGTTCATTAATGAATTAAACAAAAAAAAGTACACGCAACAGTCTGCTTGGTTGCTATTTAAATAGGGTTTAGATTAAGCATAGCTGAAGAAAAGGCAACGCGGCTGCTTAAAGAACACTTGCTGTTGTTGTTATGCTTGTTATATTTACTCGTTCTATATATATATAGTCGGTATATATATATATATAATATATGCGTGGGTAGTTTTATATCCGATAAGTATACATTTATGTATAGTTCTAGGCTCAGAGTGTCGAGTGTCAGCTTGCTTGTAAAGTTGTCCAAAATATTATTAATTGATGTGTGGCTGCATGGCTCTGCTCTGCTCTCTCTCTATAGGAAACCTACTCCGAAATATCAATTGGAATGGATGTGGTAAACGTCGGCGTCTCCAGCTCCTCGTGCTTCTTCATTTTGAGACTCTGTCGCGCGCGAAAGGGGAAAGCGAAAGCTTCGATTAGTGAAAAGTTAGTGGGGGAAGATTAACCAGAGCTACGCACCTGTTGCAGCTTGTAGTGATTGATGATGTCCTGGTCGGCCGGGCACGATTGTGTGAAGGCGTCCAGCTGGTACATGTGATACATGTAGCGCCACAGCGCCGTCAAGTGCGTCTGCAAGGGGTCAGAGAAGTCCGTGGATTAGTGAGTCATAGGATGTGAATAATCGATAATCAATAAAAGAATAATTGCACTTTAAATCAAGTTTTATAAATATGATTTGAAACCCGTTTATTGCCGTTGACTGCCGCCGCAAATATCTTGATATATTTATCAGCGAACTTTTAGAGGGGGAGAGAACCTAGAACCTTACCGGGATCTCAAAGTCGACAAAGTACTTGCCGGCCACGCGAATGTGCTGGAGACGCGGCATCAGCTCGCAGTCGAAACAGCACATGGTGTCGCCCGTTAGGAAGCGCGTATTGCGCGCGGCCAAATGATCGTTGATCTTGCGCAGGTGCGTGAGCAGGGCATTGTTCTTGGCCTCGTCCTTCTTCACCAGCATCAGCTTCAACTTGACGTACAGGTTCTCGATCAGCGTGGCCACCTCCTTGTCCTGCACGAAGAGATTGTAGCCGCCCGGTATGTTCTTCATGATGTGGCGCTCGATCTTCTCGTTCTCCAGAATGGCCAGCCCATTGTCGATCAGGATGGGCGGGTGTGTGGCCTCAAAGTTGGTGCGGAAATCGGGCGGTGGCTTCTGCATGTCCACCGTCGTCACCTTCAGGCTGATCGTCTTCAGTTCGGCCAGCAGGTATAGATCCATGAAGTACTCCTGGCAGAACAGACAGGCGCCCTTCCGCCGGCCATCGATGGTGGAGGCCTGAAGGCAAGCGAAAAGGGAGTGTTGTTATTATATTTATATCAACATATTAATATTTAATACTAATATAATATATATAGGATTAGAAATGCACTTTATTTCAATTCGGGGACCTGTTTTAGAGCATTCTTAGCTTGTTTTAATGATAACTTCCCTAGAACTATTTATCTAATTATTCCCCATTATGTTTTTATTGCCACACTGAATATTTTTTTGATCAGATTCCATAAACACGGCATTTAAATAAATGGAATTTAAATATGAGGTTCATGTCAGCGATACCATTAAGCGTTAATGTGACCCACATTTACGGGGGACTGGACACCGCCGCCGCCCGTCCAATTAAGGGGCGTAATGCCCAGAGAAACCCAAAATGTGGACGATTCGCGTGCCGGCAATTACCGATAAATAAATCAAACAAAATTTAACGAAATAAAACAACATAATTTCCATTCCCATCATGTGACATCATCAGCGTCATCCTCGCCAGCGTCGCGTGATGTGACGGCTGTTTGTTTGCTGGCGTTTTAGGGACCGGATGCGACGACCCAAGACCAAGACGCGCGCAGCCGTAGAGCCAATCCAAGCCAGACGAGAGAATTCTGCATCGCTGCACTGCCAAGGCCAGCGGTACGGTGAAAAGATACATACAACATTTTGTGGATACACAGATAGAAAGATAGATAGATAGAGATAGAGACGACACGGCAATGACAGCGCCACTATGGGATACAGGGGTAATTGCTTTGCATCGACCATTCATCAATTAAAATATTAAAAAAGTCAGAGGGAAATAATGCTTTAGATTAAGAAATACCTTTAGAGATTACAGCACTAAATATAACTTGTATATCAATCGGAAAACGTGATCAAGATGAAGTATTTTTAGTAGCTTCCTCATTAATCTTAAGTATGTTACGTACGTGTTTAAATTAATTTAATTACATTGACATTTTCAAGGTACTTCTTACTATAAACACTTTTGCTTTGCAGAAATATCCGAATAGTATTCTAAGAATACCAAATGTTTAAGCTTAAATTGTTAATTAAATGTTAAACCTAAATGCAATATGGTTTAATAATTCTCAACCGCTTATTAGGGGAGCTTAAGTGTTGGAGTTAAGATCTGAATTGAATCGACATATGAATGCATAAAGGTATACAAATGAAAAGGAGTATCTTGTTGACTTTGTTTAATTTATATTCCTTTTTTTTCCAGTATCTCTTAGCCATTATCCACTGTGGATCGGTGCTGCAACGGAGGAGCTACAGAAACAAAAACACATCAAGTGACGATGTCGATGCGGCGATGTTGATGATGATGGTGATGATGTCATCAGCAGTGTGTGAAGTTTACTTGTTGATTGCCGTTGCCTGCCTTTTTTTCTGTTTTTAATTTGTTGCCATTGCTGTTTTGTGCCGCTGCTATTATTTATTTTTGTTGCTATTGCCATTGTGTTGCCGTTTTCGCCGGCTTATAACGTATGTACATACACAGCATATGTGCATATATGGGCTGTGTGCATACTCGTATTCGTTAGATAAGCCAGCGGCACAGTTGTACCAGTAATTACGAACGATAGTACGAAATAAATACAGAAAATATCTGTATGTGTATAAAAATAAATAAAGAAATACAAGTGCTGTGCTCAAGAACAAGGCTGTCAGATAGAGGGGAAAGGAGTCTGGCACTCTCTAAAAATAAAACTCTAAAGCAAACGGAGGCTTTCAAATAATTAAATATGAACTTATAAATTATATATTATTCATTAAATAATATTTCATTAAAAGATGCTTGTCTTAAGAGGCTTAATCAGTCTCCAATTAATAAGTATCTAGTTTATCTACGAAATCTCCACAAATACATCTCCATCGTTAATTATTTTTGAAAATCCTCATTTCCACAAGGCCACTGTTGAGTTATTAAGACTGGGTCAACACCATGAAGCCACATAAGTAGACAGAAATGAGTCTATAATAACCATTATTGGCAATTAGCAGTATATCAAATTCCAGCTAATAAAACTACTACAAAGACACTGGCCTAAACTTTAAACTGAAATAGAATTAATATAAAACGAGTGTCTCCAATGTTTCATATTTATCCCAATAAAATCGCATTTGATAACGAGGCGTCAAACTCCACTTTTGTAAATTGAATTTAACGCCTCAATTGCAGACAATTAAAATATTATTTCGAATACGGAGTTAATTAGCATGGCCCTCTGTCAGCGTGTGTGTGTTAATGGCTTAATAACCAAACCAAACCGAACCGAACCGTACTGAACCCAACCCATTTTCCAGCCCACATAACGCACAATAGTTGTGGGAGCGGTTTTCCGTATCATTTTTTGCCGCGGTGCTTAAACGGTGCTTGGCACATATGGGGCCATAGCGTGTTATTAACTGTACGCAAACGTAGCACGTACGATGCCTGCTAGGTATCGGTATCGGTGGTATCGATGCCACAGACGTTCCATAAATTCCCAACTGACCCGGATTACTTTCAGTCTCCCAGCACATTCAGTAAGTTACCTCCGCATTTGGCCCACTTTTATCGAGTATTGTGGGGGGAGGACTGGATGAGATCTGTCAATAAATTCTAATGCATGCAGTCTAACCCTTTTATAAGCAAATATATAGTGACAATACCCAGTACCTTGTACCTCTTGGATATCTCACAACTGTGCAATATGAGTTGTTGCAATTGGAAGTGGAAATCGCACAGCACAGCACAACCTCGGTCTCGACCACGACGTGTGGCAACGTCAAAAGGTCGGTCGGAGTCACTCAGGCAATCATAGCGAGCTGAGAGGCCACACGGATGCACATACACTCGTACGTACCCCAGAGATACAGATACAGATACGAACTAGAGATACATGGAGAGACCACGACCACGACCACGACTGCGGCTGCGGCTGCAATTGGCGAGCTTTCAAAATAGAAATGACGAGAGGAAGGCAAGAAGACGCGAAAAGCAGTTAGCAAATGTCAAGTGTCATTCACAGCACTCACACACACTGCACACGCTGCGAGCGAACGCTGTAGAGGGATATATAGTATACTATATATGGCAAGCACATCTGGCTAATAAAAGCCGCAGAAAGCCAGCAAAATAAATACCTAGCTTATTTTTGAATACATTTTCGTTTGGAATAATTGATATTATGGCGGTAAGTTTGCCGGCGACACAGGTGAGGTTAGAATGGTAGAAACACCCTGACTATAATATGAAAACATTTCGAAATTTATCAAATTAAAAACGTGATTTAAATATCGTTATCTATATCATAAGTTATATGCGTACATGTTGAAAAATAACCAAGTTATCACTAGTTTCTTTTAAACTACATTGGGCGGGAACGGACAGAAACTGGCGGACAGACGGACAGACGGACAGATATTGATATACACTTTATAGGGTAGAAAATGCCTCCTTTCCTGCGTTATAAACTTTTGACTTAAAATAGGTGGTATTACCCTCTGCAAGTTTATAAAATAGGGAACTACCAATTCATTATCCCAACTTAATGCAGCTGCTAGTATCTTGACCGCAGCTGTGCCATACGCACATACACCAGTGTATAGGCGCACTCAACATCTTCGATTTGTTTTCCTTTCAATTGTTAATTCGTGGCCCGATAAGATAAATATGAAAACGTTAAGTCAAGTCAAATAAAACGAAATTTGTTGGCTTTGCTGCCATTTACGGGCAGCGCGGCACCAACCAGCCAACAAACGAGAAATCATAAATAAGCCGAAAATGAATTTAGTGGAAATAGTGGCTAAATGTTTGCCTGCCTGTTTGCTTGCCTGTTTGGTTTGGGTTTTATTTTTGGAACTGACAGCTGCAGCGCAATAATTTTCGGCACGATCGTGATCATCAGCCATCTTGGCGGGGGCAGATGTCAACCTTGAGCCAAGGAGCGCGCGAGAGAGCTTTCTTCGCACCCGGGTCTCGAGTCGGTTGCCCAATTTGTGGGCCACATACCGGCGCACACATCCCATATCTTATCTGAGCCCCGGGCGGAAGTTATCGCCGCACAGTTCGTCATGAGGATGGTGATAATGATGATGATCGTGGGCGCGATGAAGTAATGGCCGAAATAATAGAAATACAATCAAGGCAAGTGCCTTCGGCCACGCACCCATCCGTAGGTGAAGTCAGCCTGCTGCATATCTTGGTAATGGGGCTAATGGGTTTTCCGTTCGCTAAAGGAATGCGCTCCCATAAGTGCAATCGTAAAGAAGGCACTTTATGCACTGGGTATTATGAGCCAATGTTGGCAGAAAACAAAACGAATACCAAAGGAATTTATACAAATAAAAAAATACTCAACTTAATGCCAAGAACAACAGCTCTTTCTTCATCAATATCCTTTCAATAACCTTTCAATATCCTTAACAACAACTATCACTGATTAATTACAGCTAGACCCTGGCAGTAATGCAGTGTTCCCACCTATCACTTTCTTACATTTCCCTCCAGAACTCTTCCAGCTTAATTGCCTTTCGAGTTGAAGGACAGGAAAGGCGTTAGGTAATTAACTGATACACAAATAATGCACGAGTTGCGAAAGGTAATTAAAGAATCGCCAAGGAAGAAGAAGCAGGCACGAGATAAACAAAAACAACCGTTTGTCAATGAGACGTCGACACCCACAATATATGCGCATTTCCAAAGAGTGGGAGGAGGATGGCAAGCCTTTGCGTGCTTTTCTTTGCTAAAATGTCAGTCACACACCAACGCACACACACACAGGTAGAAGCACGTGGAGGTGTTAAGAACAACACACTTTGACACACACAGTGTGGCCCAGATAACTAGGACACTTCCAAACAGAAATTATTGCAAATTACCTCAGTGGAAAAGTGACATTTTCAAAAAGATAAATGTTGAATATATTTCGTTTAGGAATTTTGTTTAGACTCATGGCCAAAGCCACAACATATTTTAGAATTAACCCAAATGAACCCAAAGTAACTCATCAATGTTTGCCAGCCAAGAATTTCCATGCTAGAAGGTCACGTTTTATAAATAGAGACTTCAAGAGGGTCTTAAAAATGAAAACCGCAATCATAAAGTTTATTTATGAGAGGTTTCGCCTACCCAACTGGTGACCAAATCATTAAATACAGTCTATACTGGCCTCTAATAAATAAATATTCATTAGGTTTCTATAAATAGGAATAGAAGTAGAAGCTAATAATAATAAGCTAATAAAATAAAAGGCAAAAGAACTTAGCAACAATTTACAATTAAAAAAGGCTAAACTTTTAATAATTTATGAAATATTATCTGAAATACTTCAATCAAGATTTATTCCCAATTATTTATGGATATCTCCTTCTAGCCAACTCACAATCTTAGTGAAAAAAAGTGACGTAAAATTACAAAAATAGATATGACACCATCCATTCCCATTCGATCCAACAAGTGATTTTGTTTGATTTATTTTCTCTGTGTAAAAACGCCTCCAAGGGCTTTTATTGTGAGAGACCAGGCACTGTGTTTATCAGCCACATTCAAGTACACAGGGCTGTTACAGGCAGCTCAGCTTGGCTCCTCAGCTGCACAGCTCCTCAGCTCCCCAGCTCTCATCTTGAATGCAGCTCTGAAGTGGCAACAAAGCGGCGCATTTTCCTCAACGCGGCACTCAACTTAGGCCTCAACAATTGCTGGCCTTGTTGAGAGCCCAACAAAAGGCACTAAATTAGCTCAAGTTTTCATGAGAAGAAACAAGGAGAAGTTTTACATCCTCAGAAGATTTGTATTAAAAACATGTACCAAATATGAATGTATTTTACTAAGGAAAAACTATGAAAGAGCTTGGAATACTATAACAAAAAAGGCATAGAGATTTATTTTGATATTTCTGAGATGGATATAAAAAAGTATTTACTATTATTTCTGATAGTTTTCCTCCAAAAGCTTTTCTAGGGTTGGAAAATGTATCCTATAGTATCAGATTATTTTTTCTGTGTGCTTCTGGGATCGCTATTTGTTTTGATTGCCGCTTTGTTTTGATTCGATTCGATGGCATGGCCAATTTCTGGAACTCTCGCGTGGGCGATGACTCGCGGGCAAGGCATTGGCTTTGGACCTAGCTCCTCTTAGCTTGCCTGCTGGTTTTCCAAGCCAAAGCCAAAGCCAAAGCTGAAGCTGAAGCTGAGGCTGAGGCTGAGGCTAAAGCCAAGCCAAGGAGGCGGAAAAGCGGGCACGAGAAAAACCTGTTTAGCGTTCAATGATTGTTTTGTTTCCCCTCTCTGAAAGCGAACAAACGAAACAAGAAAACACATTTGTATTTGTTTGTTGCCTGCACGCGCGGAACAGAGAGGCATGCCACCACGATCCGGTGCTATAGGAATACACATGTACAGTTGCGGTCAAAATAATAGTAGTGCTGGTCTAGTGAAAAGTTTTTCGGCTGTATCTTCCCAATGGGTTGACGAATCCAATTCATTTCTTCATATTAGTAATTACCAATATCTGCTCTTCCAGTATATGAAGTGATGTCGTCTTATCACATCTCTTTCTATTTTATTTTGCATTATTTCCCAATTTAGCACGTTTTTGGCGCAGTCAAAATAATAGTAGTGTCAGATAAATTTTTTTTTATGATTAAATTTACTAAACTTTTCTTAAGATTTTTGGTCTTAAACATTACTTTAGGATGTTATCAAACAGTTTTTAGCATTTCTATATCCTTCGTTTATATTTGGTCCTGGCAATATGGAATGTGGAAAAAAAATTGCTGCCAAGAGGCAAAATCTGATTAAAAAGTTTATATCTGAAAGAAAAACCTACTTCAAAGGGTATATATT
>VNJZ01003308.1:0-33269 GCA_008042795.1 Drosophila asahinai
TGTTTGCCTGAAGTCTTCGGTGAAATTCGAAAAACGAACAAGGGAAGACGAATCATTGTGCACCATGACAATGCGAGCTCTCACACATCGGCTCAAACCAGCGCCTTTTTGACTGGCCAAAACGTCGAATTGATGGGTCATCCGCCGTACAGTCCTGACTTGGCACCAAATGACTTCTTTTTATTCCCTCACATCAAGAAGAAAATGCGTGGTCAACGATTTTCGTCGCCAGAAGATGCTGTTGAAGCATTCAAAAACCATGTTTTTGAGGTGTGTCAATCAGAGTGGAAAAAGTGCTTCGAAAATTGGTTTGAGCGCATGCAAAAGTGTGTAAATCTTGATGGAGAATATTTTGAAAAACAATAAAACTATTTTCCTTAATAAATATTCGTATTTTCATTATTAGGCCAGAAATATATGTAGCAGCCCACGTAGTAAGGCTTAACATATAAATCATACGGGGTTGCTCAAGAAATTACTAGGGGTTTAAATCAATTTAAAGTGCGTTTAAAAGTATGGAATAAATTGGTTGAGGCACCAAAATCAGTTTAAACATTTTCTTTTTACGGAAAATATTTTGTAGCTACCCTTTTTACAGAAAATTGTACTTAAATAAAGTAAAAGCTCAGCTCTTATATTTATTATGACATTTACAATTCTTTTAAATCTTTGACTATCTCTTATATTATATCTATACATTAGTTTAAGGTTAAGTGAATGCATTTAATTTATACAAATTCTTTTAAGTATACTCACAGCCTTTCTAAACACATTTGTTACGACTCAAACCCGAAATCGGTGCCATCAGGTTCATGGTCCAGTACACTACCCATCGCTCCACAGATGCAAATCAGACAACAACAAACGAAAATTAAAATTTAAGTGATTTAAAAACGCCAGTGATTTCTTAGCCCCCTATTATTAGTTATACCCCTATTCTTACTAATATAATATCACTTTAAAAATCTAGAAATAAAACTTAAAGTAAAATTATTATTAAAATAAAATTATTAATTATTAAATTAAATTAAAAGCTTTCCTGTGCAAGTTATATTATTTTTGCCAGTGCATCAGGACAGACCAGACAACGCTGGGAATTCGAGATGTGGAGATGCTGTCGCTGCTGCCGATCGGTCTCAGCGTTTATGATGAACGATCTCGGACGTGGGGGCGGCGAAGGTGGCGGAGGAGGCGGCGGCAGCGGCGGTGGCCATTCAACTTCATATACTTTCGCCCGGGTGAAAAGTATGCGCCGCCCTTATTAGCATGCCGCGGACGTTGCAGCGCAGGAAAGTGGGTTACCCCGGCTGCCCCCCTGGCTTAATGTGCCGTTTTGTTAAATTGCAGCGTTAAGAATTGCGCACATAAAGCATTTTGTTGTCAAACTGATTTCTGATCGTACATAATTTTTATCTTGATCCAAATAAGCCTTACACGATCAGAACGCAGCTCGGCATCGGGGCCCCTAGGGCCGCGAAAACCAGAAACCAGCCGCAGCAACACTGTACCGGCATCGGCATCGGCATCGCGATCGTTAATATATGCATGCGTGGTCAGAGGCGATATATACTCGCAAGCTACGAATCCGGGCAACAAATGAGTCTTGGCCATATGCAAAATGTATCATAATTATGAGCGTATTTCCCAAAAAATACTTATGGCTCTTGGGCGTTTCAAATGCTGTGCCTTATTTGTCGCCGCGTTGCCGCCCCCTCGGCCGCCATTCGCTCACCGAAAATGGCTAAGTGGCCGGCACTTAAGTGCACCATAAAATTCGAAACGCATAAATCATCCCCGAAATCCACATAATAATCGGTTAAATGGATGTCCGAAACACGAGTCGGCGATAACTATGACTCCGTTGTCCCTCGGACATGCCTCTAAATTGACACAAAAATCAAATCAACTTTTTATGGCCATAGTTATGAGGCGGAGTGTTTTATTGTCCGTCGTTAACTTTCGAGAATATCAATTTGGGCTTTAATATTGTTCCAGGCGCTCCATTGATTATGCGATAACTATCAATAAAAATTGGAAATGTCCGATGATCCACAGATGCTTTGAGTTTTCAAATGCGAAACCATAAAGCGCAGAAGGGATTACCATAAGGCAGTGGGTCTATTACCTATTACAAAAGTATTACAAACGGAATCGAAAATGGGTATCTAAGGCAATAAAATAAAAGCTAAGGGACTGTACTTGAAAAGAATCAGTTAAACAATGGAGCCTGTTCTACAAATTACTAAGGACCAGTTTCTACCCTCCCTGGTCAAATAAAGTTGAACTAGACTCCCTTTCAAATCTTTGCCGGCCCCGCAAAAGATCTGCAGATTTCCGATAGAAGAAGTACCGATTTACATTAGTTTTCAGTGGTTCCGATAACCAAAGCAACCGTGTGGTTGCGCTTTACAGCACACTTCGAAGCCTTGCAACACTTATCGATAATTAAGGGCGTCCTATTATACTTTGGAGCTCAGATAAATTAACAATAGGGCAGAAATCCGATTTGCTTTACGATAAGTGAATCTGGTGATTATCTTTTCCGTCAGACAGCTATCAGGCACTTTGACAGTGAGGGCAACAACCGGGTCTAAATAGATACAAATATATACTAGTATCATTCCTAAAACCCTTTTCCCAATCAAAAATATATTTCTTACTTTCTTAGTTTTATGAAACCTTTAGCTCGTTACTTCTTACAATAAATACTTCCAAATATTTACACATAAATATTAATTTTGGGAGTTTCCTCGCTTCCTTGACCCAGTTAAAGTCGAAAGACCCGCCACAATCCGAATCGTACATATTCCACAAAATTATGCTCCATGTTTGCCTTCAACTGGCCCGAACTTCCCTCCCACCTGAGCGGCGGGGCACATAAATTGGCTCTCAATATCCACAAAACGACAGTAAACGGTCATTTTTATCGAAATAATTGCTTTTTTTTTGGCTCCGCGACTTTGGCATTGGCAGCGAAAGTTTTGATTGCGTTCCGCCGGCGTTAGCAGGCCGGGAATAATCCACTCCATTTCATTACGAGATCGGAATGGAAACGGAGTGGAGCGGCGCGGAGTGCCCGAGGGCCGGCGGGCCAAACGAGCCTCCTGACGACTGTTGTAATCCAGGTAATCCAGCGGGCTGGAGCTGGAGCTGGAGCTGCATCTGTGAGTGTGCTGATTGTGCATACGCACGAAATCAATAAATAAAAGCGGCCAGAAATTGCCCGATCCCAGACGCGGACCTGGTGGAGGCCCACGCCGCCCTGCCTCAATCTGGGCTCCGCTCCGGCTTGGGATTCGCGGCCACTGATGCGCGCTCATAACTCATTTCATTATTGTTTTGACATTTTATTTATTGAATGCGAACAGGCAGCGCGCGAAGCTGTACCCTTTCCCTTTCCCTCTCCCTCACCCTCTCCCACTCCCTCCGGTTTGTTTACTTCTCCGGATCCGTGAATGTTTCTTGTGCAAATTGTTAACGGGCTTGTTTCATTTTCGGGCCATGAAATCAATGCCTCCAATACAGCCGTGCAGCCGGTGACGCGTGTGCGCATGTGTGTGGTCTCTGGGGCCAAACAAAAGACTTAGGCAACGAACCTGGGGTCGGGGAAAGGAAAGAAAAGTGTTTCGAGCAAACAAACGAAATACTTATGGAAATGTTACAAGGCAAACGAAACAACAAGACGAAAATTTACATAAATTGCCCTCAAATCAATTTAGTTAGCAGACCGGTTTGGGATCGGGGCAAATGGCCTTTATGAGCAATTCTCTTAACCTCCATTCTTCGCTGAAGTATCAATTAATGATGCCCGGATAGAGAGAGAGTTTTCAATTAGACGGCCATTAAGATCGCATTCCAAATGGAGCACTCTGCACAGCACACTGCACACTTCCCACGCCCAAGACAACGCCCCCGACCTTCATTGGAAGTGCGGCCATCGATTGCGATTGCCAAATGCCAAATGGATGACAATTAATACACACCTCGCTGCACTTCTCCGCCTGATAAATGGAGCTCGCAGCGCAACGCATCGATAGGGAAGCAGAAGTTATGGAAATTAGTTTGCCGCCGAGAGCTAATGGAGTCAAAACGCTTATAAAACTTATATGCCCTGCCGGCGCAGCAGCTGCAACCGCAGCCGCAACTGCAACTGCAACCGCAGCAACGTGGAATATGACAATATGGCTGGAAATTAATCTTGCATAGAGCCGGAGCAACAAAGTCCACGCCAGAGAGAGGGCGTAGGAACCCGGTCCGGTCCGAGACGGTGTCTAGGCAGGATGTGGCCCGCCATTGTCGCCCGGTTTCAGAGACTCGGCCTGAGACTCTCTGAATGTGAACTTGATTATGTTTTATGAGACTCGGTGCCGATGCAGTCGCATTGCAGGCAGCAGACGCTGCAAATCCTCCAACTAAGTTGCATCGCCATACGCCATTAGATGTCGCCCATAAATTGTGGTATCATTTTTTATATGCACTTTGGACTTCCATCTAAATGACCCAAGAAAAGGGATCGCCTCCCTTTGCGTTCCGCATGCCTTGTGGGCGTTAATCTGTTTGCAGCTTTTTGATTTGATTATTCGCTTTCCCCCACCTATGGCTCAACATTGTAGCCATCATTGCAAGTACTAATTTTTCTAGACCACTCGAGAGTCAATATATTGGGCTAATATAACTTTTATGCCTATGGGAAAGTACAGCTAGAAATTCTGGATTTGTTTGTATATTAAAATATTTTACTACATTGAGACAAAAAAACGTTATCAACTTTCTTAATTTCAGTACTTTCTTTTATAAAAGGTTGTCAAGAACAAACATACATATGGAGATGAATAATTCATTTTTGGAGAAACGTTTTTTGATAAGAAGCTTGACGAATCGTTCTCGATAAAAATAAAAAAGTTCCTTAAATATGAGGTCATAACATATGGACTACTTATTAATCTTAGGTAGTACAGACTTAATTTTAAATTGATTCTGTATTCTGTTATTTTAAATGTACATTGTATTTTCAGCTTATTAGTCCAGCACTCTACCCAACGCTCCACTCAAGCAAATCAAAGAAGACCGATCTCGAAATAAAACTTGCTCTCATTTTTTCTGGGTGTTTCATTCGTCAGTTCTGAACATTTCGAAGAATACATTTTCACAGCTCAATTAGAAGTAATAAGCTTTGAGTTCTAAACAGGCTGGTTCAGTTTATTACCTCTTACAATATTTAATCAGGCAAGATCTAGTTAGTTTATCTTAAGTATAAATTGTGTTTACTTTACATAACATAAATCTATATTATGGATCTAAGGAATATATTAAGGTCTTTATTTGTTTACAAACCTATTGTAAAATGTAAATAAGTAAAGATAACTTTTAGAAATTTGGCTATTTTTAAGAAAACTAATTAAATTATAAACAACAGAGAGTTGCAAGTTAAAGAAAGCTATTCAAACACACTATTTCAAAGCACTATTTATATTTATTGTTTTTCTGTTGGCGATTTATTACTCAGAGCCATACGCATACGATAAATTCGCCGCAATGGAGTCCACTGTGCGGCGAGGCGACTCCTACGCAGCTTTCTACCGCCCCTGTCCCGTCTGGCCCACTGTCGGTATCATTGTTGATGACATTTATGTCTTAATATTTTTGCAGGCCCAAATGCAAATGCAGTGGCACTCAGGCAATACCGTTAGGCAGCGCCATTAGCCGGGCTGAGAGGCTCGGCGGATATACACTCACACAAACCGGCGCACACTTATGCCAACCATTAATTTCCATTTATGGATTAAGCAGGTGAGACGAAGGTGAGCCGAGGCAGTGCGGCAGTGGGACCCGGGGAGCAGCCCGCACGCACAAAAGCCTTTAATAAATGCATCGCCATTACGGCCAGCACATGCTTAGGAACAGCAAGGAGCAACATCATCAGCGGCGCAGCTCTGGCAGTTGCTCTTTCCCGCCAGAGTCAGAGACTCGGACTCAAAGCCAGATGGCCCAGCTGGCCAACAACTCAATTGCAGAGCCATCGCGGCACCTCAGTTTTCCCGAGCTGCTTATCGCCCGTTGCCGTTGCCGTTGCAGTTGCAGTTGCAGCTTTTCCATCTGCTTCAAGCCGAGCCACTCGCCCCAAATCTTTAAATGCTGCTCATGTGATTTTTCTTGGTCGCAGCGCAATGGAATGGAGTCGCCGGGATTAGCGCGAGTGAGTAATGATTGTGGCCTGCGACGGAGACGGAGATGAAGATGGAGACCGGCGACCGCCGACCGCCAAGCGGAGACCAAAGACTGCAGTCCGGAGAAAAAAGTGGATCTTTGAGAGATGATTATAGTTTCATAAAGTATTGGGGAGCTTACAAAAGAATTTTTGGGAATATTTTAGCATTAAATACCTCTTTCCGTTACAAATACCGACTTTTACTTAAAAATTATAATTATTTAGATTATATTTCTATACAATTTGTAAGGGCTTAAACGTATTTTAAAGAAAGAACTTTTCCATTTAAAAGATATATTAATTTAGACAAAATTAAAGTAAAAAAAAGTAATTTATGTACACTTTTAGCATAGGCAGAACATACGAAAACCTTTTTCGCACAACAATCGATCTTTTTATCCATATGTTAATGAAATAAATTACAGAATTAAATTTGTAAATAATAAAATATATCCACATATGAATTAATTGATAAAAATTCCGCATAAGAATTTAACTGGATAAAATTGTATCTAATAAATCAGATGTTAAGGCATCTCCGAATTTGGATGCTAGTGGTTTTAAACTTCTAGGTTTTCCTGAACATAAGGTTGTTTCTTTGCCTTTTAGAAACATTTTCCAATGTACGGTTGCTTTCCAAATTTCTTGGTAACAGCTTATGGTCACGTAGACTTGATTTTCTTTTGAAATGTTGCTTCGAGATATGTTTTCTTTGTTTCCTCAACTACATTCCTAAAACAAAGGTTATTTTCTCCTGAATTCCCTAGAAGTCACTAACTTGACCGCGACCCAGAACGATTAGACTTCATATTGGTTGCTGCATCAAATAGATGGAGAGAGAGGCTGCTGGATCTCCCTAGAGTGCGATCGTGGATGGCTATGCAAACACTCTGGCCAGTGTCCAGCAAATAGTCAAGAACACAAAGCCTTGGAATCCGTGCTCAGATGTGTGCATGTACACCCCTTGGGGGCAACTGTAACGCCCCAAGAGTTGAAGGAGTGGGAAAAGGCGGCACACGGATGACGAGGACCCAGTGGCCGGGGGCAGGACGAGGTCGGGTCCGCAGAAGGGGCTGCCGCTGTTGATATTAATGTAGCCCTGTCCGAGTGGCAAATGAATGCCATCAATCAAGAGGAGAGCGCGAGCGTGCTCCGAGGACAAATACAAATACGAGCTCGAAAACAAACACAAGTTCAGGGAATATATAAGTGCGGAGTGCGCATGCGCGGAACGCTATGGTTTTGAAGGAAAGGTCTGCAAACCAAACAAAACATGCCAGCCAACACTCAGAAAAATAGGTCAACTTGTAATTATTACAACATTTTTGCAATATGCTACTTTGAAATATAAGTGACCAAAAACAATTTATAATATTTAAAAAGAGTTACAGTACTGAACTACAAAATATTTCAGTATTTCTAACCAACTTAATACATATTAACATGCCTTTATTGTCCACGCAAAAAATTAATGTTTTAAATTTGCGCGCCTATATTCTTCATCATTTCAAAATCAAAATATTACAAAATATTTCAGTATTTCTAACCAACTTAATACATGTTAACATGCCTTTATTGTTCACGCTTAAAATTAATGTTTTAAATTTGCGCGCCTGTATTCTTCTTCATTTCAAAATCAAAATATTACTAAATATTTCAGTATTTCTAACCAACTTAATACATGTTAACATGCCTTTATTGTCCACGCTAAAAATTAATGTTTTAAATTTGCGCGCCTGTATTCTTCTTCATTTCAAAATCAAGTGAAGTTGGCTTCGCTTCATCGAGATCTATCGATAAACCAAATACTGATTGCAATAGGTAATTAACATGTACACACTAGAGCACATGTACACACTTTGTTCACACTTAAATACTAACTTAATTCTTATGTTTACAAACGAAAAGTATTCATTATTTTTATTTATTTTCTCAGTGAACAGGACAAGAGCCACAGGGCCAAGGGCGCGACTTTGACTTCTTCGCCTGCACTTGACAAATGTGAGAGTGCGAAGAGTCCCTGCTTGGGCGCCATTAATTGTTTCGCCAGTGTTGGGGGCCGGGGAGGGGTCAGGGGAAGGAGCGATTATCGAACGCCATATTGTCAGAGCTGTCTGTCTCGCTCGCGCGCGTATTAGGTGACGTCTTAATTACCGCGTCTGGCCGCGTCCAGCGGGGGGCGTTAAAGATTAAATTTATGATTTCTATGCAATTTATTACATGGAAAATAACATTTATATAAAGCTCATTGCACAAGGCCCCGATTGGAGGCCTGATCGTGCTGACAAGGCTGCGCCACGCCCCGCTTCGGCTGAGCTTTTGATGACGCTGACTTGATTTCGCTCTTGCTCGGCTTCCATTCAGCGATCTAGCCGTGTGAGCCGCTCCCCCGATCCCGCGATCCCCCAGAGATATGCCCGAGATGTGGTCTGCCCACCCGAGCTCGATCCCACCGGCGATAAGCCCTGGTCGGGCGTCAGTTTTCCTCCTCGCAAGCGGCTTCCTGCTTCGGCTCTGATTTAATTTGGGGCTCCTTGCGGTCTGGCTGCAGCCGGGTCAACTCGGCGGTTCAGCCAATGTCCCAAATTTGTTTGGGCCCCGTTGTTGCCGGCTGTGCTGGCAATTCGTTAACTGATCCGCCGTTGTCAATATATTTTATGTTGTCTTCGATTATTTTCCGGCGGCTATCGAGCTCCAAAGTACATGGGTTTTTTGGCAAGTCTTGCGCTTTTTTGAAGACCAAAAATACATAAGCTGATCTTGAGTAATAATAAGCTTTAAACAACTAAATGTAAATTGTATTTTTAATACGAATATATCAGGCAAAGCCCTTTAGATAAATCCCATATGAAGAGCCTAGGAAATATCTGCTTACTTAACATAATGTATCCTAATCATTGACATTAAGTTGAGTGGATACCTAATACGTTTTATCTCAATTAACAATTTTTTAAGAGCATCTAAGCTTCGTTTAGATCGTTTACAGCCTTTGATTTAACCTTTTTTATTGCATTTATCGTCTTTTGTGCATCTTGCTACTCTCGTTTTTCGTGCCCAGCAACATGACAGTAAAAACAATAACCATGAAAATAAACAAGAAAAAGACAAAAAACGTAAAGTCGAAACCAATAAAAAACCGATGGAAAAAATGGAATCATAAAGCATTTTGACATTGTTACAAGTCAGCGGGAGATATTTCACTTTTAACCTTTCGCTTGACTTTTCCGCAAGCCTGGCGAAAAAAAACAATGACACCGCCGGAGGGAAACTTATGGGGTCTTATTGAGTATTTGTAGGTATTTAAAATAGTTTTTAATTTGCGACCATCATTCCTGATTATAAATTTTTTCCCTTCGAATAATGAAAGGGAAAAGGCTTGGGTTTAGGCATCATTTTATCTAAGACTTATGAAGTTAACCAACCGATGTATATATTTGATCGATATTAGAGGGAAATCGCTTTATCCTGATTAGCTTCTGGAAACTAAAAACTAAAAACACACTCACCCTTCAAAGCCAGTGGCGGCCACAGCCTTAATTCATGTTTCGGCAAATTTCTCTGCACCGCCTCTGCCGGAACACGCACAGTAAGTACAACAACTTGAAAGTTTGTGGCTGTGTCTAGCCATTATTTAAATTATATGGCTATTTTTATAGTTATAACTACCATAATGCAACATTACAAACAATTTTAGCTATTTGTTCTCATTCTTAGTCACTTTATTCTATTTCTTACCTGTCAATCCCCAGCAGTACCAGTTGTCATCAAGTTTGTCATTAATTTGTCATCAACGTTACATCAACGTGCCGTGTTGATGACAGAACACTTGTTTTTGTCTATGAAAAGTTGATGAATTTGTCACTGATGACTGCCTAGGACATGCCCGTGTTAATTTCATCAGTAATTTGAGTGTCATCGATGATTCATCAACAAAACCGAAGCTATAAGAATGACCTAGTGATGAATGATGACTAGGAATGCAGGGTGTATTACCTGTCTCCACTGATGTAAGCCTAAGGTCGTAAAAGACTTGGTACGATGTACATCTTTTCATGTGGTTCTGTAAACATCCTTAAATATTAATTGAATTACAAGTAGAATATTTTGAATTATATAATTACTAATCTAGTATTATTTGTTCGGTATGCCAAGTACTGACATTTGTATTAATACTGATATTGATATTGATATTTATATTACTTACAAATCCTTCAAATAGCCCTTAATGTCCCTCCTCCGATCGCAGTGCAGAATCTGGAAGTGCAACTGCAACTTTTTATTGGAGTCTGTGCGTGATCCGTGGGCAGTCTTCTGCTGGATACAGCGCGGAACATCCATGCAAGGGCAAGTGCAGGTGGAAGTGGAAGTGCATATGCCGGTGATTTATAGAGAACCTGCGTTGCGCTGCGCTGCAGCATGTGAATAATGAATACGAGATTTATAACATCAGCCTAATTGAATGTTTGATCCTGGGCATAAATAACCAAATTAATGAAAATGATTTTAAATAAATTTCTCAATTGCATGCTGGCCGGCGGCCCCCCGATGCCGCTTCTTCTGGGCAGCCAAGTGGCCGGAACTCCGGCTAGACACGCTGCGAGCTCAGCGATGTCCTGCTGGGCATGAGTAATGTTCCTCTATTAGCCGCTGCATCACTCCGGCTAATGGAGGAGCAGGCAGTCCCTGCTGCCCACTGGTGGCACTCGGACCACTGAATCCCCGGCAGCTCGGCAGCTGCCTTCGGTGTGTCATTCACCCGCTTAATTATGAAGAAATGCATCCCTTTTTGCGATAATTAATGGCGCCATTCGCTGGCCGGCAGCATTTTCGTTGGTTTTAGCTCAATTCGCGGATAATTGGGGCGGCAACATTGTCGCAATGTCCACAGTCACAGTCACAGACACATCCAAGTCCATGTTGGACCATGTCCCATGTTCCCATTTCCCTTGCGCTTTTGATTTCCCGCGAATCTGATCGCCTGATCGCTCGCCATTGGCATTGCGGCGCATATTTTGCGGCATGCCCCGCTTGACAACTTCAATTAACGATTGCCGAGTGCGTGTAATTAGCGCATTTCTGTTCCCAAATCCTCGCCCTTCCAGCCCTTCCAGCCCTGCGCGCCTCGGACACAGGCCGTTTACCGAAAATGAAACGAAATACACGATTTTTGCGGTTTTGGCATACTTTGTGCCTCGGATATACTTGTACGAACAACTCCCAAAACTCCTCCCAAACGAGACCCAACGAATTTGGGCAGTCGGGAGTATCGAGATATCAATCGATAATGAGGAAATGGAAGCCGTTTGTCATCGCCATCGCTCGCGAATGAGTTATGTGCAGGTATGTGTCCGTGTCCGTCGACTGCTTCCCCCGACAGGAAAACAACAATAAGTGTCACTCTGCTTAGGCCCGGATCTCTGCCTGGAATATCTAATGCCCTAATGGGGCATGTGTCGACTTAAGCTAGGGAAGTAGTTCTCATTGTGTATATCACTTGGATGGGAGGGATAATATTAAGATAAGGTGTACTGAAAATTAAGAAAATATTATTAGAATATGTTTAAGCTAACAAAGAAATTATTTATTTTAATTTGGGTTATTTCTTCGAAAGAGAATTAATAATACCATAGATCGCACTTTAAGAACAGGCTCCTTTGATTTATTTTGATAATATTTCAGTGCTGAAACTTCAAATATATTAAGGCTCTTTATATTTTACTTGTTCTTTATTTCGCACCAAATACAAAAGTGTTTGCGTCGCTCGCAGAAAACGTAAAGATCACAGATCCTCGATTACTCTCGATATCTCTTATAGTTATTTTTATAATATACTCTTCACACTACGGTTACATTATTTAAGACTAATTAAGTTCATCTCTATAATATAATGTTCCTACAATATTAATCAAAATTAATGTATTAATTGATTGCAGTGCTAAAACTTAATATATATTTTAAAATATTTAAGTATTAATTGATTGCAAGGTAATTCCTCAGTCGAGTTAATCGAATTTCACCTGTCTAATATTTCCACTTGTTGTTCATTCAACCCACTGACAGCTAATGAAAGGTTGACTCTCTTGACTCTTAAATTTTAAACAGAAACATGCATAAATCAGCGGCCGGCAAAACTATTCAGAATATGCAGAGCAGCAACTGCGGCACCTGCCACCAGCCAATGCCCATTCCCATTCATATTCAGTCCCCGAGGGTCCCACACCTGCGATAGCCGAAAAGAGCAATTGAAATGCATCCCGCAATGCCCAGAACAAGACATGACGACCATTTGTCTGCGATAATCCCGACGGCGGGACACTAATGACACACCACCCGGATTTATAGTTCCGGCCGCGGGCTGGAGGGAGGGATCTCCCATCGGGAGATCCGGAAAGTAAGAGTGTGGCAGGCAGCCCGCCGGATCTGGCGCGGATTGCCTAATGGCACTCTCTACCGAAAGCGCGAAGAGCCACCAGAGCGCAGAGCTGACAACAATAGCTTCGCACTTGGAGTTTTCGGGGCTTGGGGTTTGGGGTTTGGGGGTTTGGGCATAAGCCTCGGCTTTGGAGGCGGGGCGATCTTGGCTCGATGGCTTGGGGCAATCAAAAGCACGTCACGATTGCGAGGATGAAATTGAAGCCGCCTCTGTTTGTAAGCCACCTTCCCCGATTTGGAGGGGATCTTAACACGCTACACGGAAAAAGATTCTGAATTCACTGGCTTAACAATAATATAGTTTATACAGAACCAAACTATCAAACCATTTACCTTTACTTCAATGTATTTAAAAGTCTTTAAAAATATAAGAAATTATGTATATAAATATATTACCTTTCTGAACACATTTAATTATATTAAGAATGTCAATGGAACTCTTTGTAATAACATATAAATTAAATAACTATAATTATTAAGTAGACTTTTGTCTGGAATACGTAGTTCTTTGGTCCTTTTAAATTTCTAAGATTTAATTCCAGGCTTAAGCTGTATAAGTGAGAATTCTTGAAAGTTTTAGTTAATAATATTCATAGGTAGTTTACAATAATTCTTCTTAGGCAACAGAAGTGCTTACAAATATAGTGGAAGGGAGTCTTGGATATTTAAGTGTCTTCTGTTTAAATATACTATGTTATAGCTATTATTAGGATATAGTTTTTATTCTCTGTGCACCGAGCATTGCTTTTATCTCGGCCAGGCTCTTCACTCAGATAAACTGTTGCCAAATCTCGAACTTGGTCAGCGGGCAGCGTTTGGGGTTCGCGACAGCATCATGCGAATTTAATTGAATAAAGTTTTGTAACAGTTTTGTAATTGCCCCGGCAGATTAACGAAACGAATACAGATAGGAGTATTCCGGCTCTTAGTAGTATTCCCCACCGATATCGGCGCTCCGTGCCCGTGCCCGGTTTCGTGTCTGGCCAGGAGCCATAATTGAGATGCATTTGAGGCGATAATAAATTATGAAGGCAGAAAATAAAACGAAACGAAACGAAAGCAAAGCCACAGCCGAAGTCTGGAAAGTAAAATGTCGGCCGAGGAGAGGTGACTGGACCCTATATTTCGTGTGGGCAGGAGATGTCGGGGCGGGGCGGGGCAGGGACGATTAGGCCAGGGATTAGGCCAAGTCTGCAGGCCATAAATTATACATTGTAGCGTCGATTCGGGCCAAAAGCTAACGGGACTCTTAGACAGCCGCACAACAAACACACGAAAAAAAAGGAAATCGAAAGTGCACTGAACCCAATCCCGCCTAATCCTCGACTGGAACAGCGTGGCAGGTTCTCGCTGGCGGAGTTTCTTGAGCGGTAAAGTATGGCTTTTTAATTGAATACTTGAGTCGGAATGCCGAACTTATCGCTAAACAGAGCCCCATATGCATATAGACAAAGCGAGCCATTAATCACGGAATCAGCCTTGAATGTAAATTAGCTCGATTGATTTATTTGCCCAGAATGAGATGTGAAAAGCGTACAGACGGATTTGCATTAGTTTCAGCCTACTTAATTCTGTTTTTCTCTTGAAATATTTTTATTGACATATTCTAGCACTAAATTAATAACTGAAATAAAAGAAATTTCTGCACAATAGCATTTATTTCAAAAATATTCTTCTTTATTTTTAAATTTAAGGCCCCGGTATGAGTCTCAAAAACCTCTAAAGGTGAATGTGTAATTTTACTAATATTATTTTTAGCAATATATGCTTATCTTTTTCTTTAAATAAATATAGAAATTCAATAAACTCGTTTTCTGCAAATCAAAGTAACCGTTAATTCACCTCCATTAAACTCAGATTTCTACACTTAAATGGCTATGGTTTCCGGCGATCAATTTTATTTGATTTACATAACTTCCTCTCCAACATTCCATTGACAGGCTTTGCAACAATTTCTTATATTTGGTCAATTTCGCAATTGAAAGCGTTTTGTTTGGAAAAAGTAATTGAGAACTGTCATGCAATCTGATATGATTGCAAATGCGAAGTGCACATAAATTCGTTGCGACTGTCCTCGATTTCGGCTGCGGCTTCGGTTTCAGTTTCAGTTTCGGATTCGGATTGGACTCCGGATCGGGACTCGGCATTTGAGTGTTTCAGCCTGGCCTGGCATTTAGTAGACAATTAGCGGCGTTGCGTGTCCAGCTCGGCGTGTTGGGACAGCTCCTAAAAAACCCAAGACTCGTGAGTAAGCCACGTCCTAATGGTCAGTCGCTGCAGGGCAGAGGTAGTAGTTAGGGTCCGCTCCCAGCGAGCGTTCGGCCATTTTCGTCCAACTTCCTAGTTGGAACTCTGGGATACACAGAAATATATACTTGAACAGCTTTGAGTTTAGCTTTCATAAATCGGGTTAGCACAATTGCGGTTTGTAGAGTAAAATAAGGTTTTAAATAAAATATAGAGAGGTTTTTCAAAGAGTCTTTGGTAGCTTCGATGGCTGACGGAGAGGACAAAATTCGGCTTCTTTTTGGAATCGTAGCGGAAGCCAGAGGAGGACTTCTATTATAAGCATCTACAGAAAGCTCTTCCGCTATTTTAGATGTCTGAGAGTATTCTTTTTAGTGTCATAGGTATATAGGTCGGAACGGGTCAAGTCGATCGACTATATCATTATGCTGCCATAGGAATGTCCGGAAAAGGAATAGAAAAAATATTATAGCTCTGCTGTTTAAGCACTTATTTTTATAGGTTTTATGATTTCAGAATTAAGGTTTAATATCATTAAGATCAGACAACTATATCATATTCCTGCCATAGAAACAATCAATAAATTAATATGCAATTTAAAAATGTAAATGTAATGTATAGGTAAACGTAATGAAAATGTATATAACTTCAATGTTTTATTGAGCGATAAATGCAAAATGCAGGGGTATACAATTTTCGGCTTACCTGAGCTAGCCTTCTTTTATTTTTTTTTGTCTGAACAATCCTTGCTATATAATGATCTGTGTGTGGTTTTGGCAAATAGTCAAGTCTCGAATTACGTTTTTAAATTTGAGGCGAATTAGACCCCGAGTTCAGCTAGAAACGCCTCACGAGATGAAAATAGAACGCTAAAACAAAAAAATTTGTTTTTTTATATCATGATAACATTGATGTGTCATTTCTTAAATTATTGAAAACAAGGACATTTTTTTTTTTATGTTTTTTTTTTAAAACATTGGAAAACATCGATGTGTGTGAACAGTTTTTAATTATTTTAATTTTAATTTTTTTAATTTTGTTGCTTAGATGAATTTTAAAAATGTATACAAAGTATTTTATCTATTTGCATTTCTATGAATATTTTATAACCAGTTACTTAAGAGGTTTAGACTTCAATTAGCCCACCAAAATTAACCAGGAAATAACACTTACTCCCAAAACCAGGTAATTTTAGCACCTCCAAATATGAATATATGTTTGGATAACAAATGCTTCTTATAGTATTTTTAGCTTTCTTAACTGGTTGCTTTATTTTCGGGCAACTATAAAATGGCAACCCTGATAAAGGCGCATTATCAACTATCGCATAAACAGCGGCGTGACTCATAAAACCGCGCTTAAGAAGATCGAAGAGGGGATGCAAGGGGAAGGGGGGTGTAAGAAGGGGCAGGGGCGGCGGAAAAGGGGAGCACAACAAAAGGGAACATCGATTTGTGGCAGCGCCTGCGCAAAGCGTGAAATTTATGCGACCCACACGCAGCGCCACTCACGACCGCTGCTAACGTTCACCAATCCGAAGACCGAAGACCGAAGACTGAAGACTGAAGACCGGAGACCCAAGACTGGAGACTGAAGACCCCAGACGCAGATGAAGATGCCGACGGTGAGGGAGCAGGCGAAGACCAAGACCAAGACGAAGACGAAGCTGTTGAGGAGCAGCCGGCGAATTTCATTTCTCGCAATAAATCCATGACTGATTTATGTACTGCACAATCGTTACAAATCACAAACGTTTACGTTTACTGAATGAACGTCCGTCTGCATCTGCGACTCTGCGACTGAGTAGAGTACACTTGGAACAAATATTTAATAATAATTAATAATTTCATAATATAATGTATAAGATCCGAAATGATAATTATATTAAAACAGATGCCTTTAATTGTAAGCACTAGCAAAATTTTAAAAAGAGCCTAATAACATATGGGTGCTGGTATTGGTACTGCTTTTACAAATTCTATAAACTAAAACAAATAAACGAAAAATAAAGAAATAAGGGTAAATATTCAAGATTTATTCAAATTTCTATGGGAAATATGAATTATGTATCTTAGGAGCTAGTCTGAATCTACATCTTAATCTTAACATCTCTCAAACTTCCTAGTAAACTTTATAAAGTACATGCTACCCAACTAATTATATTATATTATCTAATCTAAACTATCTTTTTATCTATTACAAAATCCCCAGACTTAGACAAAGTCTATTCCTACGGATACTTCTATCGAGATCACCCTTTTCTTGGCGTGCACCTGTGTGGCAGTGCATCTGTCTGAAAGGAGGGGAAGGTGGGCAAAAGTAACAGTGGCTCCACTCACGTGCTGGCCTTCAGCTTCAATCAGCACAACATCACTCGCCGTGCAGTTGGAATTGCATTTGAATTAATTAAAACTCTCGGCGGAGACACGACTCGGCGAGAGCCCCGACGCGAATTTGTCAAATAAACGAAGCCCGGACTCCCCATATACAGTACGTGGTCCTACACATGTACCCTTTATCGATTCCAGAACAATTGAAAGTTCACCGAGAGCCAAGTGACGTGAACAAAATCGATCAGCGAAAACAGCGTCGTCGGTTCAAAATAACAAAAGGCCCAGGAGTGCAATGGCAACTGCGGAATGGCAACGGATCGGGAGATTTACATACTCGACACTCAGAGAGCCGGTGGAGCGGCCGAGGAACGCAGTCAGTGCTGCCCACTGTTGGTAGATAAATATTGTTAGTTCTTTACTTTTAAGGAAGAGTTTTTTATTATTCCGATATGCGATCGGATTATATAAATAAATAAAGAAATACCGGTTTTTTTAATTTCCCTACCACTAAATAGCCGGTGCTTAAAGCACTGTGTTCTTTAATAATAATAACAGGAGAAGAAGCATATACAGTCGCAGATAATTATACAAATTAACTTAAAGGATATATATACTTAGTTTTAATCCGATATCTTAAAAAATCGAATATTTTGACTGATCGTTCCTATGGGAGTGGTCCGATTTCGACATATATACTAACTGCAATAGAATTAAGGCTATGCGGAAAGTTTCAACCCGATAGTTCAAAGGCTGAGAGATAAGTTTTCATAGCAAACTCTGCGTTGGAAACTCCTGGCCAAAATTAAATACCAGGTGTATTTACACTTACACTTATATTTAATAACTAAAAATAATGTTCATCCATTTAATGCTTATTCTTTTAATTTCAACTATTATTTACTTAAAAAAAAATAGCTAAATGGGCAACTTTGATCTCCAGGCAGCAGTCAAAGCTGTTATTGTTGTTTCACCCCGGCCAACCACTTAAGTTGACGTCGCGACGCGACTTCCCGACTTCTCGACTTCCCGATGTGCTGCTTGATTCCCGCTGCCTGCCCAGAGGCGCATGCCTGGCTCCTGCTCCGGCTGATGGGGAAGAGGATGGAACCGAGAACGAGGAAGGGAGCGGGAGCGGGAGCAGGAGGATCGGGACCGAGCCGGGGCAAAAGTATGACTAAATGCATGCAAGTTATTTAAATGAGACATTTTCAGAGTCCATGGCCAGGCGGAGGCATGTGAACAGCTCTGGATCTTGCCACGGCTTTTTGGCAGTCACTTGATGCTCTCACAAAGGGTAACCGGCCATCGAGATTAACTTTGGACGGCAATTTCGAAAATTAATAATAAATAATAAAGCTTCACCTTTTTGAAGTTTTCAGATATTTATGTATGGAACAAAAAAAAATACAAAGGAAAGCTAAAGAAGTATCGACAAATAATGGTTAAAAGCTATATTCCAATCGTAAATTTACCATTTATATACGTGCCAATAACTCCGCTTAGCATTATTTTTACCTGTTGAATATATTTTAATTGTTTTTGTTAAGGGAATTCTCTTCCTGGGCTTCGGTGCTTGATAAATAAATATGATTTTCGGAATTGCTTTTTAAAGAAAGAGCTAACTCATGTGTCATCTACCGTCTCCTCCTCCAACAAGGGTAATCGACTTGATGGACAAATAGGATTGTCGTTGGGACACTGTCCCTCACGAACAAACTTAAATGCTGAAATAAATAAAACCTAATAAGAGAGCAATTAAAAAAATCCTCATCTTGAAGCGAAGCTGTGGAACTGTGGACTGTGGAGAGACTACAAACTTCGGGCGATTTAAATGTCCCACGAATATGTCACGGAAAATGTACCATTGACCGTTAAATTAAAATAATACCAACCAGGAAAATTTTAATTATCATTTAAATAGAGAAAATAGGAGACGGTTTTTTTTGCAAATTGGTGTTAGAACGAAAAAACAATAAATAAATCGAAATCGTATTTCTTATACTAATTAAACTTATTTTATATTCCATTAGTTTTCTACTCTCCTAATATTACTTAATATTTTAATTTTAATTTCCTTAATATTTTAACTAGTTAAGCTACTACTATTACAATCATAACATTTATTTTTCTCAAATGGGCTTACAATATGGAAAAGTTTATTTTATTTTATGGAACAATTACATTGTCATACGTTCGTCACTTGGTGGACATATAGGCTCGGTGTCGGGGCATCTTCCATCAACAATAGACGTAAATGCTGAAAGAAATAAATGTGACTTTGGGAATTGCATTTTAGGAAAAAAGTTAATCTACCTGGCAACTCCCGTTTCTTCCGCCAACATATCTCTATATCCATCGTACACGCATTTAGTCCTTCGTAGTTACAAGTTTTAGCATGACCACAAGTAGGATGAAGTAACATGGGGCAAACTCTTGGGCATTTTCTTTTCGATATTCCAACTGTTGTGAGTGCTAGAAAGGCAAAGAAATAATTTTAAAGTGGACTGAAACAAGGCTCAGAAACTCACTTAATATGAAAACAATTGAAAATATCCTCATCTTGATGCGAAGCTGTGGACTGTGGAGAGACTAAAGACTTCCCTAATAACTCGGGCTATTTTAATATATCGAATATGTCGCGGAAAATTTGGCATTAAGCGTTAAATTGAAATAATGCCAACCAAGAAATTAAAATTATCAGTTAAAAAGAGGAAATCGGACAAGGTTCTCCTTAAAAATTTGTGTATGAATAAAAAACATGAATAAGTGATGTATGAAAATATTGAAATATTTCTGCAAATTGAACCACTTTATATTTTCGAGAGTATTTCCCCTGCGCCTTTGCCAGGATGGATTTCTCCATTTACTTTACGCACTATCTTTCAGCTGGGGCCAAGAGCACTGCAATGCGAACTATTTATGTACGTTTTGCTCTGGCGGCTGTCACTTTTGGGTGGCAGCTTCCACAGTCACAGTCACAGTCGCAGCCGCAGTCACGGGATCGGAGCGGGGCCTGAAAAGTCCGTGCTAATTGTGTCGCTAGTGTCAGATTTATGTGGCCCGATCAATGGGTAATATATGCCAGCGCGATCGGAACCCCCAGATGGAGTTGAGGGACTCGGAGAGTCGGGTATCAAATTATAATTCAATTTACGAATGGTCGGGCCACCACGGTGGTCCCCGCCGCTAAACACATTCCTGGCCAGTTGTCGGACGGCGAGATTGCCTCATAAATTGTCCAAATTAATTCATAGTGGCACCAATGGCGACACCTACTCGTTGTCACCGTTACACCTCGCCCATCTTCGGAGCCCCAATCCCCTGTGCCCAATCGAGTACGGGAATCTCCGATCCAACTCCGCCAACTGGAAATGGAAATGGGCAATCGGCATGGGAGAATGTTTACTCGGTTCGTTAGTCATAAATTTATAGGCTTTATTGAAACATCAATTTGGACACCATCGCAGACGCGGACGACACCCGACCAGTTCAAAGTCACCCGATCCAATTGTGTTCCCCGGGAGGAGATACTATATATCGGGAGAGAGCGGCAGGCGAGGTGTGCCGCCAAGGTGGTCCATTGGCGCGACCAACAGCAGTGCTTCCTCCTCATTTCGGGTCGGGCTCTTGTCTTTATTATTTTCATTTTCTACCGCCGCCTAGAACAGGTTTGAGACTCTTCTTTGCGGATTCCGATTCCAGCCAATCGCTCGCCGCTCGCGCTGTTAATTTCCAACAATTTTACAGCTAGTTATGCAAATGTTGGGCTGTTTCTTTCCTCTTTTGCTTTTTCGCTTTTTCTCTTTTTCGGTTGGAAAGTCGCTAGCTCGCTGGCTCGAGGCGGGCATTATGCCGATTCGGCTGGATGATCTCATGGCGGCCGCTCCGCCGAGGAGGCGGGACAATAGGAGCGTCCAGAGTTGCCGAACTACGATTTATGCGCGCCGATATCTGAAAGTATAGCCTTGCCGATCTGGCAATATTAATATTCTGAATTATTCAAGACTACACGGCCAGCAAAAGTAAGTAAACTAAAAGATTGAACTCTGGAGTAACGATCATTAAACTATGCGACATTTAGTTTGGCAGAAATCATTGCCTACTTTTAAAGGGCTCTGGCCGGGACTTCCCGGATTTCTAGAGTGTTTCCTTCCAATTTATTATTCATTTATTTACTAGAATTTTTTTCTAGGGAGCAACTACACAGAGAGAATTCTTAAGTTAAAATGGACTTAAAATAAGCAAAAACGCACTCAAATAACTACCGAGAACATTTGTACTTACTTAGATGTGGTTTTGTACTTAGTTCAAGTGCAATTTTTTAGAATACGAATACTCATATTAGTATTTTACTACGCTTTTGAGATCTTTTATGCTCAACGAAAGGGCAAAATGTACCTTATTTAAGAACGAATAATTTTCAATTTGTTACAAAAAGTTCTTAGTTTAACAACAAATCATTCTTAATTATTTGACACGGGGTAGGAAAATTTCGTAAAATTGAGAGAGAAAGGCTGTCAATGGGCCAAGTTTTGGGAGAGGATCAGGCAGTGCCGGCTGTAAATGGCCAGTCTCTGGAGAGGATCGGGCAGTGCCGGATGTAAATGGCCTGTTTCTGGAGAGGATTCGGCCGTGCCGGCTGTAAATGGCATAGCTTCTGTTAGTTAATATGTTAAAGTTAAACTTAGCCCCTCTTCCCCCACTCACCCCTTTCCTTCAAACTTGAGTAGAGACGTACTTAATTTAAGGATAAAACCATTTCAATTCAAGAATATTTGTACTCAATTTTGGTGTGAGTACTTTTGTATTCATTTTGAGTTATTTTGGTCCAATGGTCACACCGTGACGTCAAATTCGTCAAATAATTCGACAAATGGTTTGAAACTCGTCGCCATCCAAGTTTTAAACCTTTTTTTGTGCAACTTTTGTCTAGCGCTCTCTAGCAGCCACTTTGGGAACTGCATTTAGCTTTTTGCTTTTTGTCCCAAGGTATCCCAGGGTATATCCGTTCTATATAAACACAGAAATGAAATTATTCAGCCGAACGTGCCCGGACGTGGCGGCGATAATTGAAAGAGTTCCCCCTCACGCTCGGGATTTCTATAAGGAAATTTTTAAAGAATTCGTTGCAGTGCTCTAGAAAATGCAAAAGAATAATTCCAATTTAAGGAGGCAACCACTGCAAAAATTTAAAATATAGGATATGTGTGGAAGACGGCAATTTCAACGACCTCAGTTTCCAATAGCGCTAAATTCGGAATCAAGTGGATTTTTGATCCATGTTATCGGTTTGCTGATAGCCGAAGAGCAGGAGAGTAATTAAAAATTATATACATTTTATATTATTTGAAAAATTTTAACATGTGTTTTATTTACTTCGCAGAACTGATGGGCATAGGACGTTAAACAAACCGTTACGACATGTAGCTGTACACCATGCCCTTGACCTCACTTTTTCTTACACCATGCCCTTGACCTCACTTTTGAGTGCGAGTGGTATGGAGGTAGAATAACTTTAATGCGAAATAACTCCCATGTTTATCATCCGATTTCCCTTAAATTTTTACATCACATAAATGTATTTTCTTCATATCTTTAATATTCATAAATCACGACTATAGCTTATTTATACAATGGAAAAACAGCAACTGCAACTCACATGTTCCTATTACTTTTCCGGCAATGATCAGGACCTGACCAAGGCCCAGCTCTATGCAGCGGGTCTTATAGCAGGCTCCGTATTCAGTGTGCTGATCAGACCATCCTTACATGTTGGGGATACTGCATCTGGGCATGAAAATGCATGTTGGTAAGTAAAGATTTCTATGCCTAATCTCTACTAGATACCCTTTTCAAGTTCTTCTTGCTTACAGCTCTCAGCAGCCTTATCTATCGAAAGGTCCTCCGGCTAAGTAGAACCTAAGCCAAGCTGGTCTGCGTCTGGTGATCACCATGGATGCCCGGAACCACGGCCGCAGTCCACACATATCAGGGCACCGCCGCTCCACCTGGCCGCCGATGTGGGCGCAAAGAGTTACAATCCGCTTATCCCGACTTGGATAAGCAAATCACATAAGAAGAGAAACTATACAAGGTACATTTAGCGTTTAAAGACAGTATATACAGCTCAAGTCAACTAAAGCACGAACGACATCACACACTTCCTTAAAACAACCCTCTAGAAAAAGCAAACCAAACTCCGAAATCAATCATAAAGTTGGTACAAAAATATATTAAATTCTTCATTAAATCCCTACAAACTTCTACTAGAGTACTCACTCCCCTGCAGGAGAGACCATATTATTCTAAATAGACTGAGGTTAGGCCATACAACGCGCACCACCTTGATAAAACAAAATCCAGCATATGCCCTATGTGCAACAATGCACCCATCGACACACAACATATATTTTGAACCTGCCCCTCCCTAACTTTACAAAGACTCGCATCCTTCCACAGTCTCAACGCCATCCTAGCTATAGCCCACCCCACAACAACAAATTCCGATGCCATACTTAAGTTCCTTAAAAGCTCAAACATTAAACATAAAATCTATGAACTAGAAAACCAAATATGTTAAACTAAAAGTATTACTAATAAAAAATTTAAAAATTTAAATATGTAAATACAATTAATCACAATAATGTACATATATCAACAAACGAGCAGAAAGCCCTAGCAGCTATAGCTCAAGTCCACTGTTAGCACTTAGTTTTAAGTTAAAACTTTTAACTATAGGCTAGCAAAATCATCATTGGGTGCGTTCACCAGAACAACATGAAAACTGATCACTGATGGATTTCATACTATAGTTGTGCTGAACGAGCATGATTACTAATCATGATGCAAACATTTTTCCTATCATGATCAGAAAAATGCAGCGTACAAACAGTACGTTACTTTTATACGATACTGATGGATTGCTGCTGGCATATATCGATTGTTGAGATATCGATATAAATATTGTAAAGAAGAAGAAAATAAACAAAGGAAATATATATTCTTAGTAATAAATTCCGTTGTTCTGTTAGAATTTTTCGATTTTGATATATCCACGAATCCAGCGTGCAGTGCTGCAATTGCGGCAGTGGACGAGATGGATTTGGCAACCCGCCTCTTCAAGAAAAGGCGGCGCACTGTGGCTCGTTTTCTCAAAACACGTTGCAAAATTAATAACTTTTGATCTATTGAAGGTATCTACTTAATTTTTTTTGTATAATAATTTACAGATCTCCAACAATTTTTAAGTAGTACTTTTTTTTAGGTTACGCCCACCGAAAGAGGCGGAATTTATTCGCCAAACTAAAACTTTTGATTTTTTACTATAAAAATACATTTTTCATAGGAATCAATGAACTTAAAAATTCAAAATCATTTAACATATTTTTTTATACTCATTCTTTAAATAAAAAAAAAAAATTGCAAAAAAAAAAGGCAAAAAAAAATATTTTATTTTTTGCACCGGAGTTGACTTGAAGCTATAATTTTTGCTGCCTTGCCGTTTTCCATACTGGCCGACTACAAAGTGCCAGTTTGGTAGCATGGTTTGATATGAACAATTATAAAAATCTCGAAATGCGCACAATTGTAGCAATGGTTTTTTTTTTGGTTTGTTAGTTGAATATCTCCACTAATTTTTAGTATTATCTAGAGCTCGGCGAAATTTGGCATTTTTTTTTTATTTTCCACTAAAAATTAAAAATAGGGAAAAAAATGACTTTTTAAAAAAAATTTAATTTAAGTAGAAGAACGAAAAAAAAATCCATTTTCTTTTTAATTCATGTTTAAAATTAATTCCTTAAAGCAGAAAAATATTTATTTTTTCATTGAGCTTAACTACTTTTTTAGAAAAATTATTTTAAATCTGTTGATTTAGCGAGTTTTTTAACTTTTTGTAACTACAGAAAAATTGTCAAACTTTGAGTAGCGATTATAAATACTAAACAAATTTTGAAAATTATAAAATTTTGGTTTTGAATAGCTTGATCAATTCCTAATTGAATGGTATCAAAAGATTTGCTAAATTCAACAACGCGAAATCCGACTTTTGCAACGAGTTTTCGTAAAATGAGCCACAGTGCGGCGTCACATCAAATCACAATTTTTTTATCTTCGTTTGAAGAAGATGGAAAAGATGAAGAAGATACTTCTTCTAATAATTCAGCAGACCTTTATAGTTTTTTACCTGAGGCATCGAGAAAAAGGGATGCAATTAAAGATATGTTGAATTAAGAAATTATTTTTTAATAAAACACATTTTAAAATAATTACAATCTTTACTTATTTATGTTTATTTACGAGAATTTTTTTTTACCAATTTTCGATAAATTCAATAGTTTTAAATTTTTTTGAATAAACCATGGATTCGGGACCCGGCGGCAATACGAGTGAGCCAAAGATACTAGTATGCAAAGTTCCCCCACGGACACGTGGACTCGTAATAATTCATAATTTTCGGGATAATCTTGAGAGACTTATCGATGTAATCAAGACCTAAAAAAATTGGGAAAACAAAAACAATAAATAAAAAAAAAAAAAAAATGAAAAAAAAAATTAAAAAAAAATTAAAATAAAAATGGTTTAAGCCAGGAAATGGACTGCGACTTTCAGAGGGAACGCTACCCCTTATATAGTCCTCCTATCAGTGTGACCGAATAATATAACTAATTAAAAGACCAGATCAGAGTTGTGGAAAAAAGAGGTGCCTGTTCACCGAAACTCGTCAGATGAGATTGGGTATTTTTCCACTACGCTGCATATTCCAACTATATCGAAATGCAGAAAAAGTGTTTCTGCAACACAAATGCTACATTTAGGGAATCAGCTGTTTTATACCCTTGCAGAGGGTGCTATAATTTTGCCATGATATTTGCAACGCAGTGAAGGAGGCATTTCCGACCCCAAAAAGTATATTTTTCTTGATCAGCATAACCAGCCGAGTCGAACTAGCCATGTCCGTCTGTCTGTCCGTCTGCATAGTCATATTTCTTATGCACGCAGTATATATGTCGGAATGGCCGAAATCGGACCACAATATCCTATATCTGCCTTAGGAATGATGGCGAAATAAGTGTAAAAAAATTTAACTTCTCTGTTTTTAAACGTATTTCTTTAAATTTCGCGATGTAACAGTTTTTTATAGTTATAAAACTACGCTTTTTTTTATTAAGATCGGCAAACTATATCATATAGCTGCAATAGATGCTATCGGTTAATTTATATGAAAGTGTAAAATTCTACACGTATAATGTAAAATTTACAAAATTCGATATATTTTAACATTACTAAAATGGATTGATTTTTAATGATCCAATTGCAGACTGCAAGGGTATACAAACTTCGGTTTACCGATGGTAGCTTTCTTTCTTGTTATTAAATCATAACTCTTATTACGGTCCCTGGTTATAACAGATCAAAGCAATTCGAGGTAACGATTCACTTACTCTACAAATCGTATTATTATTTTAAATTTAGTATAAATTAATGTAAAAATTCATAAAACACATTTACTTACGATAATTTTTTATCCATAGAGTGTAAAAGAATATAATAGAGAAAGCTCAGATACAGGCAAAAATACTTATACGATCTATTCATTAACTGTAAAATATATACAAATTTAGTTAGACAGCAATTCTTGAATGAGAAAATACATATTTAATTGCATCTTTCAATTCGCTATCTCGAATTCACATTAAGTTTAAATTGCATTAAATTATTATTATTATTATTATTATTATTATCGTGCCTGCCTTTTAGGGAACCACTACTACTATGATTGTAAATCATTGAAAAAATTAATATATTTCACATTTCTGTGCCTTTTTCATTCCCTTACATCCAAAATTAAAACAGGATGTTCATTTCTCATTAACGACGCCACAGGAAATAATAAAGTACTAATCCTCCGGGCGAATCAGGACATTACAGCGCTCGCAAGGCTTACAGCCGGCTAACAGAGTCCCCTGTGCGCAGTCCTGTGGGGGACGGGCGATGTGGTCGGTCCCACAGGACTTCAGCTATAAACAGACGAAACTCAACAGGTTTAAGCTCAGTTGGCTCTGTGAGGTCCTCGCATTCAATCGCGGAAGGCGGAACCGAAATCCCAAAGTAATACGCAGGAGGCGAGGCGCCCACGCACGGTGGAATTCCCGAGTACTTGTCGCTAATAGATAATTGAATTTTTTGCCATTGTTGTGTGGGAATTTAATGCGCGTGGCGGATGTGCAATAAAAATTAAAGAAACTTTTTATGTGCGTGCTGTGCGATTGATTGGAAATGAAGAGTCGTTATATCGTATCCCAGGCCTGCCACATAAAACGCCAGCTGTGGAACGCAGAGCGATTTTTACAATTTTGTCCTGGAAGTGTCCTGAAACTTTTTTCGGGATAACTCCCAGACGTATATCCCATTTGTCCGGCCAATTAAAAGTTTAATCAATAAATGTGCTCTTGATAAGTGTGAAAAGTAAACCAACGAGCGGAATGACAAAGGGTGAAGGATATGTGTCCACATGGACACGATACATGGAACGGGCGCACACACACCGTGACAGCGGCGGGAACCATCGCGTAAATTGTTTACTCTGGCGATACACTGCGCGAAAGGCGACCCGCCGCTGTGGGGAGCAATCAAATGCGCTTTCAATTAAACTCAGAGTCCCAACCCCTTTTGCGGAATTCCCGCCCAGCTCGGCTGTATCCTGTCAGCAAACGCTCCGTTGCCTGGCTGCTCATCCATCAAATTCGTTGTCCTGTCGCTTCGATGGGGCGAGGGGGCATACGGGGATATGGCAGCGGCGGCGCTGGAGGGGGTTGTTTGGGCAGGGGGCGTGGTCCACACACACTCGCAGTCGCACACTCGCACATGTGCTTATGTGCCATTCTTTGCAATTATTCTACGCGCCCTCCTCATTACGACCCCATTGAAACTCAACAAGTGTCGCCCGAGTGAAACTATCAGATACAAATTGAACACGCAACAATTATGTACAGTCCTCATTCGCAGTGACATTTGCACTTACGGCCAACGCACTGAGAGAAAAGCTTGAGGTCTAACAGCTGCAAGTTTTGAATTTATAGTTCCGATTTGATTTCTCGAATGATTTTTTTTTTAATATTTCCACTTTTATTTTATGTAAAGGGTCTCAGTTTAATTTTGAGTATTTAATGTCGAACATTTTCTATTTTATAATCTACGAATATTAGTTAAAATGTAGAATATCGAGATAAATCGGCAAAATTATAGAACTCAAAATGAAATGAAAAATATAGTTTGATTGAATTATCGAAAAATATCGCAGTTATCGGTCAAATATGGTTATTATCGATATATTATGGAAAATATCCAAAAAACATTTATTTTCTGTTAAATTTTAAACACATTTTGTAATAACCTATTTATATTTAATTTCAAGAATTATAATTTAAACGAAGGCTCTTGTTTGACACTGAATATTGATTTTTCGCTCATTTGTATGTATATTTCAAAATTAAAGGATATATTTATATATCGGCCCTTGGGTCAACTATCAATATATCGATCATTTCTGCCATCACTAAACCAAACTTTTCTACAAATGCTCAAATAGGTTCAAAATGCGTTAAAGACCACAATTTACCAACTTAAAATTTACTTAAATATACTAGAGTTTCAAATATATTCTCTAAAGTATTTAAAAATATTAGCTCAGCTAAAATATTATATATAAAATATTAAAAACAGCTTAGAAAATGTGTGAGTAAGCCAGTGCTTCCATAATTATAAAAATAAAATGTTTCTTAAATCTTCAAGAGAGGCAGACTCCCTTTATTACTTAAATAAAATTGAAACATAAATCATAACTAAATAATACTTTTTTTTTTTTCAATATTTCAATGAATAGTCTTTATAAAGCGAAATAATTTCTGCCACATTTAAGATACCTGCAAAACATCGACATAGTATCCGTAAACGCCTGCCCAGTTGGGTGACATTTTCTCTCCGTGCCGCAATCGTGTTTATGAGGCGCTGACACTCTATATGCTCGCCTGAACAATCAGCAATATGCTAAATGGAAAAGCGCACAAGCCCGGAGAGAAGAACCCTGACCCTTGCCCAGCGGGCGGCAGCGGGAGCTCCAGTTTGAATTTGAATTCGAGCGGGATTGGGAGCGGCAGTGGCAGGAAGGCCGCCGCCTCCTGCGTTAAGATCGACATTAGCACTTGCCAATCGAGCGCGGGAACAACGGCTCCCGACGAGATGACGAACCCATCGGGCGGGGGCGGACTCCTGATGGTGCCCACGCATCACAATCTGCAGCTCGATAAAATTTCCGTGCGCTCGATTAGTTCCGAGGATATATCGAGTGCCGGCGGTGGCAAGTGCTGCAGCGCCGCCGCCCGGAATCCGGCCATAAAAACGGGACGGCGCCTGCAGCTGATGCAGGTGAGTTTTCCCGGGGGGATAGGGATAGGGAAGGGCAAGGGAATTGCTCCAGGTACACTCTGCCACACAGGTGCGAAAAGCACACACTTATCTGGAGCAGCATAAATTAGCGGCAGCGCATGCATCTTAATTAGTCCGACTGGTCAGAGTCACGTGCCCGCGACAGATAGCCGGCCACAGAATGCGTCTAATGAATGTCGCGATTAGCGGGCCACGATAAAGACTAATCACGCCTCCTTTGCCTTGGTTCTGGCCTCTGCCTTGGCCACTCTCGTCGTCGCAATCAGGCCCAGATACCGCCGAGATGGGGGACTGGGCGCTCGGCTCTCCTCCATCGAGGCACATATTGATGGCAAATGAAAATATATGGCACAGTGGGTCAAACAATCGGATATTAGGCGGGCAAATATTTGATTATTTTAATTTAATTTAATATTTTTTTATGTATTTAATCCCTTATTTTTATATGTTAACAACTGCTCACAAAGCCTAGAAATTTTAATTCTTTTATTAGGTATACTTGCTATACGGCCGCTCATAAGACGTAATTTCGCTTTAACGGCCCTCTTAATTGCGGCATGGTTTCGATTTACCGCCTAAACTGATTCGCATTTTTTGAGAATAATTGATTTATTCTACAACTGCCTCCAGGTATTGTGGAACGTATTTAGGCCGTAAAGCGAGGTAATCACATATTAGACATTAGGTTTTTTGTAGGAAAAATTAAGAAATGTGGTGATTATTATCTTTTTACCCTTTAAATATTCCTTTAGACTGCCAATAAATTTTAAGTCCATAGTCCAGAAATAATTTGTTTAATGGAACATATGTAGGCCGTAAAAGATGAATAGGGGTTTTAGATATTATTGGAAAGTCTTAAGAAAACATTTTTCTTTCTGAAAAAACTAAGAAAAAGTTATGATTATTCTTATTATTCTTATAATTTAGCGTTTGAATAATCCTTAAGACTGCAGATCACATTATCATTTTTTTTTTTTGTAAATGGATATGATATGATATTATTCAGGCAGGCCCCCGTTTTCATTCGTTTTTGTTTTCGAAAACGACAAATCGGTGCTCCCGTTCTCACTTTCACAAGACTTTTTCGTTTTCAAAAACGGGCAAGTTAGTCTTGTCGAAATGAAAAGTAAATGTCTTTTCTACATTAAATCGGTTCTTAATTGCAAAAGGAAAAAAATAGTTGACTCCTTGGTCTATTGATGTTCATTTCACACCAGATGTTCAGATCATCCAGTTCGTATTTACTTTTCAAATAACTCTTTTCTGACCCCACCTCGAATTCTGAAAAAAACTATTTGCCATCGCCAACAACAACTTTCGTTTTGGTTGCCAGCCTGGTCGAAATGCTTCTATATTTAAAAGGTGGTCATTAATAATGTTCAAGACGGATAAAATAAGGTTTTAATAAAAAAACCAGTTTATTTTAATTTATAAATGGGATTTTTACCAATAAAAAAAGGTATAAAAGTCATATCATCAAAGGGTGGAAGCCCTCTTGGACCGATAAATAAACAATTTATGGTTTTATTTGGCTTTAAAACAAACAATTAAAAAAAGTAAAGGCATTTAAACATTCCATTTATTTCTTAAAACTTTCAAGTCAACTGTTTGAGCAATAAAAACAATTACATATTTCGATAACAAAACGATGACAAAAAGTTTGTGAAAACCGGAGCACATAAAAATGGAAAACGTACGTTTTTGGTTTAAAACGAAAACGAAAAATAAAAGTGAAAACCGGAGCACGCCTGATTATCCTTAAATTGAATCAAACAACAACACACAATACCTTCTGCCCGAACCCACTGTGGGCAAGAGTTTGCACTCATTGACATGCGAATCCATTTCCAGATGATAATTCTACCATTTATACCAATATTGGCATTGATTGTGCAAACATCGGTGACCCTGCAAGAGATCCTGGAGTACCGTTCCGCCGTGGCCGACATCGAGACACAGGTGAGTGAGCGATGGTTGTTGGTGGGTAAATTCCGGATGAAAAGAAGCAAACAAAGCGAAGGAGACCTGGGACAGGGACAGGACAGCGTGTCCGTTTTGAAGCGTAATTAAAATTTATTGCTGAAATTCAATCAAACGCCAAGTACACGCTGGGGGACTCGCTGCCTGGTCAGTGTTCACTTGACCAGCAAAGGAAGCCGGTCCTTCGAGCTCCCTGCAAATATTTGTTTGCTCAGGTAAGTGCCTCCTTCTCGGGGACGAAGGGTTCCGGAGCTCGGGCTCGTGGCCAGGCACTCGGGGGTGTCCTTCGCCCGCATCGCCTATCCATAATGCAAATGCGAAGTCTTCGCTTTGGAAAATATGAAAGAGAGAATGGAAAATATTGAACGTACTTATATGAGCCACAGGGACGCGGAGGAGGAGGCCAAAGTGAATTGATAAGGACGCAGTGCGAAATATGCGGCGACAGTCTCAAGTGCAGGATGAGATGGGGCAAGTTGGGAGTTGGGAAAGTGAGAGGTGGCGCAATGGGAGGGTTCCCTGGAATAGGGTCACGTACTTGGGATGCGAATCGCACTACCACGACAAACAAATCAAGGAAGGAATAAAAAATTCTTCGATAGAGGAAACTTTCGAGAGGAGCTTGTTATTTGGGTTTTTCGCTGGCAGATTCGTCCTTAAAGATCAAATTAAATATTATTATTACAAACTATTCCGAACAATCTAAGTTCCCATATGTTTCCTATTTTGAAAGAGACATTTTAAACTTGCTTTCCAACTTAAAATAAGTGCACGCGATTAGATTGGAAAATAAGAAAATAATTAATTTTTCAAGTATATCTAGTTTGACTATTATTCGATTGAAAGTTCATAAATTAAGTGATAAGTGTAATGTTATCAGATTTGGCGCTTAGACAACAAGTATTATTAGATTACCGTATCACTAAATATTATCAACCACCAATCGCAAGTTGGAAACAAAGTCGTATTCTTAAGTTGGGCATTTGCGGCGTGATTGACCTTTTATCTCTAAATAAAGTTTAAATACACTTAGCTTTGGAATTTATTGATAAACAAACACTTAAATATATCTAATATTTTATCAGTTTATAATAAATGTTTTTAGCAATTATAATCTCATCAGTTTATATATCAGAAAGGCATTAATTCACTACTTTGTTGCTTTCATTTATTATCTCTTTCTGTGCTCCAATAAAGACTTCAAAAAGCAATTTAAATATTAACGAGAAAGAAAGCTAACTTCGGTAAACCGAAGTTGGTATACCCTTGCAGTCTGCAATTGGATCATTGAAAATCGACCCATTTAAGTAATGTTGAAAAAACATCGTATTTTGTACATTTTACATTTTACATGTAGAATTTTACATTTTCATATAAATCGACCGATCGCTTCTATGGCAGCTATATGATATAGTGGTCCGATTTTAATGAAATGAAAACCGTAATTCTAGAACCATAAAAAACTGCTATATCTCAAAATTCATAGAAATACGTTGAAAAACAGAGAAGTTAAAATTTTTTTTACATTAATTTCACCATCATTCCTATGGCAGCTATAGGATATAGTAGTCCGATTTCGATCGTTCCGACATATATACTGCGTGCTAAAGAAATAAGACTAT
>VNJZ01003309.1:0-25582 GCA_008042795.1 Drosophila asahinai
AAACCCCTGCTGGATATGTTTATCAGCATTGACTCGCCGGGTTCACCACACTCGCTGCCATCCACAAATCTTAGCCAGCACTTCAATTGATTCTCATGGAGGACCAGCAGATCCGTTTTGTGCGGAGCCTGGCCAGAGGCAGGCGAGCCGAGCTCCTGGCATTCCTTGAACACCTTGCAGATCAGGTCGTGATCGCGAAGTAGGCGTCCAAGGAACTGAATACCCAGTTGCGACCACGGCACCCTTGTGATCTTTTCCAACTTTCGCTTGAGGTCATACACAACAGTCTCTTCGCCGAGCTTGATTACTAGCAGCTGGCCAGCAAAATTTTCCAAAATTATTTTCAAAAACATATACATTTTTCTTGAGAATAAAAATAATATATAACAATTTATAATATACTACGTATATATACTATATAACAATTTATAAGAAATATATGTTTACACGAGAAAGGTACAAGTCGAACTGAGCTAGGTTACAACCAGCTTGGCTCCCATTACTTGACATTTCTCGAATTAGCCTACTTCGATGAACATTTTCATTCAGACACATTTCAAGGCCAAGTTGATCGTAAAATTACTTAAAATAAACAGGGAGAAGAAAGCGTTTCCGAACTTATAAAAAAAAATATACACATTTAAGGTTTTAATCTTTTTTAATAAATTTGAAAACCAAAACCAACTCACTTATGGTCATGGCTCATCCAGAAAATAAATCCCTATAAGTAAGCACTCAGTTTTTGGTGGATTTATCCAGATTAGTGCTCCTAATAACTGAACAAAAATAAAATCCAACTTGGCAAAGGATTCAGAGCTTAAATTCCTGGAGCTGCAGCTATGGATGTAGCCTAGTGGTATGCGTGTACGGAGTACTCTGCCTATGCCACATCGGAAGAGGTTAAAATCCTCACAAAATCAAATATAAATTTGTGTTATATTTTTATTGTAATGTTATTATCTATACACTTTTCTTTATCGGTTAATTTATTTATTTTACTTTTTCACTTAATGCGTAATAGTTAAATTGAAGTGAGCCAACTATAAATATATATTAATAAAATTGATAAATTTTAAATTTATTTATCATGATGATTTGATTCTACCCACTTATTTCTCTCAGTAGTAAAAAAAAAATTGCAGGGAAGACGAGGCGTTGACGGCATTGGCGGTGTCTATTGTGCGGGTTAGCGGCGGCTGCATTTGCATTCCGACAGCAGATGCTCCACACACACACCCCGCACACCCAGCCGTGCACACACACCCTGCGGAGGAGGACCGAGAGATTTTCCAGAGCCTGTCCGGCTGGCATGAAATATTTGACTTTTGATTAAAGCACCGACTCAAGTGCTCTGCGAGACTGCCTGGCGCTCCGCCGGCTGCCCTGCTGCTCCGCTGCCACTTGACAAGATTCACTTGTCTTTCAAATGCATTTCATATTGTGTTGCATAATTTTCTGCGGCTTCCCTTGCCTAATGTGAAATGTGCCCTGGAAAATTTTTGAAAAAGCCCCCCGACGCTCTCGGGTGCATTGTGAAAAGTTTCCCAAAGATCCTGCTGGGTAACTGGTTCCGTCGTCGTAGTCGTCGTCCTGGCTGTTGCCATTGCGGTGTGGCAAAATATGCATTGTTTGTTGTGGCGAAAATAAGCGATTCTATCTGTTGGCCGAGCTGCTGCACTTTCAGTTGTGCCGAGAACTAAGCAGACCGAGAAGTTTTATGGAATTACAAGTTCGGGTGCGGAATACTCCAGCGATGTGGCATGGCATGTGATGGAAACGAAGAAGTTTCTAGTGCCTGCACTTGATTCATAAAAGTTGCCTTCTCACAGGGTTTTAGGAATGAATTCTTGTACCAAAAAAAATATAAATCATTTTGATCCTTACTATACCTAATAAGTAGTTACAATTTATTTATTACTGCTTTGAGGCACTTAAATTATGTCAAAAGTTAAACTTAAGGGAGCTTCGGCAAGTAATCCCAATGGAGTTTAATTGGCATGCGAATGAGAGGCACTTAAGCCCAGCAAACACCGAAAAATCTTCGAGGCAACACTTTGTTCAGACCGGGACAAAAAATTAATCATACGCTCCGGTTGCCAGCACAGTCAAGGGGAATTTTCACGGATAAAGGGGAATATTATTGCGGTACAAAAGCGAATTAATTTTTCATAAAAGGCGAACCACGCGGCCACCGCAGCGTCGGGCGAAGGGTGCCCTCCATGTCCTGCTCGGGCTCCTGTTCCTGCGGTTTGTTGCTCACGCACGTACCTGGGAACCCATACACCACCAAGGGGATGTATACTTGCATACACTCAGCGAAAAAAGATCACTTCCCAGATGAATTACTATATTAATTACTAACTGGGCTTGCATTTGTTTAAATCGTTTTGTTCTTAACTAAAAAGCAAATAAATTTTTTATTAAAATGGCAATGCCTAGTAACAGCTTACTAAATTATTAATTAGTCCGAATTTTGTATTCTTTAAATTGTAAAATATTTTTTACCTTTCAGTATATCTTTTCTCGCGCTGCACAGGCTGGGCGCAATTAATTTTCAATGTGCGCTTTATGCAGCTCCTTGCCGGATCCGGATTTTGCTCTCTGCGGCAGGAATGCGGCTGCCAAGGATCCCCCAGTTGCGATGCGATGGCGAGTGCGGCGGGGCGTGCTAATTGCCACACAAAAAAAAAGGCGGCAAAAGAAATGCAGCAGCCCTTCGAGTCCTGCGAGTCCTCTCGAACTCGAACCGCCTCTTGATCGCATCGCTGGCTAATGTGATGTGTGCTTAATTTCCGCATTTCAGCTAATTGGCCTCGTTCGCCTGGATTTTGCTAATTACTTAATCATCAGCCGCACTGACAGCCGCCAGGCTTATAAATAAATGAAAAACACACGACTTGCTTATCGTTTGAGCATATTTTTAAGTAAAAAGCTGTAAATGGGAATCAAGAAAAACATTATAATATTTTAAATGCCATGTAAAATTGACATAAAATTACTTTAATGCTTTAGAATAATAATTTATGATATTCTCTTTAAAAATCTAGCAAACTTTGAGATTATTTGTGTTAGAAATAATGATTTATTTCAGTGGCACTGCCTCTTAGGTCTTATCATCATTTGCGCACGTTTCAGCGAGTAGGTGTGCCCCTTAAACTGATACCAGTTGATGCCCTTGCCATGGACGTTATCGCCGTATTTGCCCGCCAAGTTGCTATAATATGAATTAAAGTTAATAAATTACACAAGTAAAATAATATTTCCAACATTTACCTGTGATGGCAGGCATTGTACCACCAGGCACTGCTGTAGGTGGTGGCGCAATTGGCCGTAGCATGCTTGTCGTTGTCCCGATCCTTGGTGGTGAACTTCTGGCCCAGGTGGGTGGCCAGAGCATCGCCGGCATTGCCCGAGGTATTACCCAAGGACTCCAGAGCAAAGCCATCCTGCTCCGATCCGATCCTAAAGTTGTCGTACATCTGGTAGCGCCGGTCTCCCTCGTTGTCCTCCAGCAGGACGAGCAGTTCCTGCTGCTCCGCTGTAGTAATGACATGGAGCTTCTCTAAGCCCAAGAAGAACTCGTTCTCCAGCTTGCCAAATCCGTTCTTGTAATCGTTCCAGTCCCGGAAGAAGTCCTCACTTCCATCTGTACGTCGCAGGAATAAGGTCCAGCCGCCGCCGTGACTCAGCTGATCGCAGGCCACCACAAAGGGGTGTTTACTGTACTCGGGCACCACAATCACATTGATTTCACTGTGCTGGGTCAGCACCGAAGGTTCGGCGCAACTCTTCCCATAGAGCTTTGTTTCTACGCCAGTTTTGGCGAGGCAGCTGTCCAGTTTCTGGGTCAAGTCATCCAAAAGTTCACCATGTCGCTCCTGTTCCACACTGAAAAAATATTGGGTAAAAATATTGAATACTTTTAATACTTTAAAATATTTATAATCATTTTAAGCGAAATTTTTCTCTTATTTAAATGTTCTTATAATAATTTTGTAATGAGGATTCTTTATAAATTAAATACTTACCGCACTGCAATCATCTGAGATCGTATTGAAGCCGCATTGCCGCATATCGTTGATATTTCACAAACTTTTTCCGCGTATATACATGCTAATATATTGATGACTAAGATTGAGAATAAATTAAAGCTCAGCATGATTACTGCACAGATCAATTGCTCGGGGAAGACTGAGCTGAGATGCTTTTATATACGCAGAGCAAGCTAAATTTTCAAAGAAATACTGGGATTTCCTTATCACTTGCCAGTGAATAGCCGATTGAATGACTCTTGTGCGATTATTTCAGTGACTCCCCTCAGAATGTTTACGTCTGAATGATACCACAAAAAACCCAAGTATGCATGGATTTTTCTTTTATATTTAATTTTTATTTATAATGTAAATTCACTAAATCATAAATAAAATAAAACCTTAACTTAATTTTCCGAATATTTCAAAATAATTGACTCATCGGGAGAAATCTTCAGCTGTATCGAACCTGTTCCTATCTAGCTCTGATTGTGGGACAAGTATTGTTGTAGATTCCATTCGCATCCATCGAAACTCGTTCGACTGTCAGCATTTCCTGCCCACCAGGAGGAGGCTGTTCTGGTCCTGGACCGATGCCTCCGTTGCAAACTTAACTACGAGCTCATCCGCAATCATCCAAGCCACTGCTGTCTGTCAAATTGAGCGAAAAAGCCTTGGCAGCCAGCTCAGGTGACATCAGTTCCGACTCGTTACAGTTTGAAGTTTACCGTGTGTGACAGGCCTGGGGCTTGGTTTGGTTCGGTTTGGTTTGGTTTTGTGGGCGGAGCTCCGCAAAAAAGTTCAACCGAAAAGATTCCTCGGCAGAGAGACAAGTTAAAACAAAAGGATTTTTTTACACGCGGAAAAAATAAAGTTTAGAGTTTAGAGACATTTTTACAAAATTTGTATTCTCTAGTGGACTCGAAAAATATAAGTTTGTGGTCGTAGAATAAAAGTAAGCAAAGGTTTGACTTGAGGAATATGGATTACAATGCACAGACCTTTTTATACTTAGAATAAATGAAAATTATTTCTTTTTTAGATTTTTTATGAGCGAATTTAAGTTTTCATCATTGTAAAAAAATATTTTACTCCTATTTTACTTCCTTAAAAATATATGATGAGGCGTCATTACATTTTCAATTTATAAAATATTGTACTCAATGAATTTTAGAATGTTCCATTTCGTTTAGTACTCTCTGATGGTTTGAAAATATTTAGAAATACTCTCAAAAGTATGAACTGAAATATTTTATTTTACAGCATGCATGTGGGCTTCATTGCGAGAACTTTAAATTCCCAAGAGAATTCTTAAGAGTTGGGAAATCCGAAGAAAGAAAAATAATAAAAACCTATAGAATATAGATCTAGATCTAACATTTTCGTAATATATTTCTATATATATATATTCTATCTATCCTATAATAGGATACTATTATTCTATCTGCTTTCCTTCACAAAAAGATCCCTTTAGGACAATACCCCACTGTCGCAACGCCTCTGTCCAAATCGAGTGGGGTAAACAGAAATTCGGGGCATAAATCGAAATATTATCAAGATGCCAGCTCGTCGCGTCGCAACTAAATTGTTTGTAAATTTCCCCGCAGCTGCTTCGGTTCGACCCGGCGGCGCCTTCTGGCCAAGAACAACGGGCCGAGCGGCAGAAATTTGTGTAAACAAGTTTTACCTACCTATGGCCGAAATTTATATCTCGCCCAGCATTGGCCTAAACATTTTGCGAGCGTGTTTTTTTCCGGGCTATGTACGGGTTGTATTTCATTTTACTTCAACACTTTCGGCAAACACAAGCACACACACACGGAGAGTCGAGTGCCTTTGGGGGCCAACTTTGGGCATAATAAATAACATAAAAATGAAGCGAATTCAACCTCAAAGTTCAATTCGAATAACCACTCAATAGATCTGCCGACTACTCCTGGGAGCCGGCCCTCGGCCCTCGGATCCGCACTTGGACTCGCCTCCATGTGCATACGAAATGGCCGCCGGCTGGCCTGGAATAGACGATGAATTTAAATATGGCCAAATTGAGTATTGGGCACGTAATAAAAAAAAGAAGAAAAAAAGGGCCAAGAAAGGCGGTCGGACAGCCGGGACGACCGTTATGTATGGCATCGTAAATAAACCCTTTTTTACTTAATCCAAATTCGTCCCCGGGGAACAATTTGTTACACAATTTAAAAAAGGACCTGGACCAGGACGGGGCGAGCACTGCTGGCTCGGAGCAGGCATTTAGATTTTGGTCCAAGTCCAAGCTGTGTCCTTGCCAGGTCCAGGACCCGGGTCAGTTGTGCATACATTGTCCCTGTCCGAGCTGCAATATTTTCGCCATAAAATATTTATATTTCCCCGCTCGTCCGGCCCGTAATAAGGTTTTAAACTTCCATTTCGAATGCATATTTGATGTGGCTTAGACACGGCGAATATGCAGGGCAATAAAAGAATCCGACGGAAGATATGAGGATGAGCCGAAAGGATTTTGAATTGCTTGGCTCGCCGCGGGGTCTCTCGTATATTTCCAGTGCCTTGCACTCACTGATTTCCTTGGAACTTCATTTTGTAAGCATGCATATGTGTAGATTCTCTTTAATGCAACTTAAAAATATTTTTACGCAAGGCGGTCCTTTTTACAGAAAGCCAAGAATGAACTCAATACCATCAACATAAGAGAAACCATTTATTGCTGACACAAAAAAGAAAAATCAATTGCAAATTTAAGTAAATTTAAGTAGTTAGACAACCAATTAGTGGAATTAAAAGTTCAGTTAAATGAAACGATTTACTAGTTTCGATATTTGGAAATATTAATTCCGATAATCACCTTGATGAGCAATTTAAATGTTTGCTATATTAAATTATAGCTTCACGCATTTAAACATCAAATTTTAATTGAATATTTTCTGATATTAATTGCTTTTTGTATTAAGCAATCCAAATACAGACAAATAGTTAATTAAGCACTGACAATGATAGGAATACCCATAGAAGCAAGCCACTGTGTCCAATTTGGCTCATCTTCCAGCGATTACCAATTTTCCTTTCGATTTCGCCGTAAACCGAACTCTATCAGCGAAATGAGCTTCGAACCTAATCAACTGGGCCGCAGATCCTTTGAAGCCTGGCCGGCTCAAAACAATAACAAACTGGCCAGCGACAAAGGCAGTGGCAAGAGACCGAAAAGCCGCGCCAAGTTTCCCTAAAAATTAGCGGAAACGGAAGCCAATCAGCTGGCAGCGGAAACCGCATTGTGCCGCAGCACTTCAATTCCGTGGCTTCGATTATGATGAGGCTCTGGTCCCCATCCTCTCGGCGGGATCTGGCTCCGGCTCTGGTTCTGGTTCTGGCTCTGCGGTCAGAACCGAAAATAATGGCCAAGAGCCAAATTACGTTTCCGCCATTTGGTGCCGGGGCAGCTCTCGCTTGACCGGAAATTGTGAAAAATCAACTCGGTCGAGGGGTCGCACAGGGGGAATGCCCGATATTTTCCAAGTCCGGATTTTGTGTACGGCGGACTGACTTTGCAAGTAGAATTACCGCGTAACGAGCATATTTCAATATACGTAACTAATGGATATTGTGACCTTTGAAGGCGACCATGGATTACTCTGCTAGAAACCATAGAGAAACATCTGACTAAAAACCTTTTAATTAAGCGGAAAAATAATATAAATATGAGCTATGAAAGCTGGAGTGGCATTAAAAAATTTAAAACTAACAATAAAATAGCTAAAATCTACAGAATGGGATACCCGCCTTGCCTAAGTATACAAGAACTTAAAGAAAATATTCGATAGCAGCGGGAGAAAATAACAGGGAAAATTTGTTTCAATGAAAGGCCTCAAGGAGTTGACTGGCATCCCCCTAAAAAGAGTCAGTCGGTGGAAATGTAAAACGCCCGGCATCTGGCAAATGTCTGCGAATTTTATAACGAAATTCCACAGCGTTTAATTATGCCCCGAGCAGTTAGTGCCATAAGCCCTCTGATCCGACAATGGAATTCGGAATCTACTCTGCCTGAAGCTTGCCGTGAAATGTATAAAATTATTATTTCAACGAATGCCAGAAGACTCACTAAATCGAATTTGAAAAATCCACAACCATGTGCAGAGAGCAATCTGGCCTGCAATTCAATTATGTAAATTTTGTAACGAACATTAAATAATTTAATGGAATTTCCTTAATGTGATGAAGCCTTGTGATTAAAAAACAAATTAATTACAAATTAAGCAGCTTAAACTTAACAATATTGAGGTAAATGTAAGCATGCTTGTTGTAAGCCTTTAATATTTTTAGTATATACAATTTAGTACAGAAATGTATGCACACTTAACAAATATTTTGTATATTTCTTTGGGAATATTTAATTTTCAAGGGCATAGCACAGAGATTTCTCAGATACTGCGATTTACCTTAACCCTTTAAGATTATTTATATATTATTATTTATTTTATTACTACTCCTTTTCCCTTATGAACCTGAAAATGAATTAAGTTCTTGAATACATCATACCTTATCTCTTCTATCAATTGACTTTGTGGGCAAATAGCCTTAAATTCCATCGTTTAAGGCTGACTCAAAAATCCCTTGTTAACATGTTCGTCCTGGCCTCCACTCGATATCCATCCAACATAGTTTGTGCCCTTATCTTTGCCGCTACGTGAGCGCACGTATGCGCATTCGTTAGCCTTAACTAAGGCCGCGTGCAAATCCCTCGCAGACCATAAATTATACACGGAAAATTCGGGGAAAAATCTGAAAAGCCCGCATCGCCTGCGGGTCGCGATGAACGTGAGGGGTCCGCCAGCCAAGTGTCGCTGTCGCACTGAAAAGCGGCAACTGTTGCTGATGCATTCGATAATTAAATACGGCAAAACAAGATGTCGACAATTTGGGATTTGAATAAACACACTAAAGCTATTTAACTTTGCCCGAGAGTGCCTGACCCACATCGGTCGCCGGTTTTCCGCTCTTCCATCTTCCGGCCCGCCTCCCTTTCCTTAGTTCCACACTTGGAAAAAACGTTATTCCTTAATTTTAGCAACCAGAAATGTAGTTTTGTACGATAAATGTTTGTTTTCTTTTTCTAAATAAAATTATTTTTAAGCTTACGGACTTCTTCTTGTGTTTTTCAACTTATAACATGTTTTGCGATACCTGGTAGCAGGAACCATAGCTATCTGCCTTTTCTTTAATGAACTGAAGACAATACTGTAATTATTTAAATATTTTTAATTCTAAAAACAATATTTAAATAATTTCCTGATTTTTAGACATAATTTCTATCGCTTTTCAGAGCTCAATTTCTGGTTTGATTTTCCTGCAAGTGCACATTTCCCGCGCACGCAAAACTCAAAGCAAGCAAAGTTGAGGCGCCGCGGCGGAGACTCTGTGAAATTAAATAAGTTGGGGCAACCGCTAACGAGAAAGGTGTCTGGCACTAGGAATTAATGCGGCGGTTATGCGAAGCAGCCCCCGGGCCAGGATGCGTGGATGCCAGGATGCGGAGGTGGTCTATGCGGCGGTTCGGTGGTTCCATGGCTCCGGTGTTGGTTGGGTGGCAACGCGTAAAATTGCAGAGCACATGTGTTGGGGGCTTAATCTGTTTAGGCAACACGAGAAGCGCCTGCCGACAACTTGGTCTAAAACTTCAGGTAGCACTAACTTCACCTGGCAGCCCGCAAAGGCGGGAGTGGGTCCGGGCCCCGGGGTCACAGGATATAATGCACTTTAACACCGGAGCAGGGGAGCAGCTGGCAACGCAGGAGTCGCTTCCTGCCGACACTTCTCCTTCGAGTCGTTAAAAATGTTTAGTTGCAGTCCTTTGTTGCTGCTGCTGCTGGCAGGAAATTTATTTTCGATGTCAATTTGAGCAATTTGTGGCGCAAATTTAATTGAAATTTTTGGCCAGGCATCAAATATCAAGCAAACAGCGAGAGACTTTCCAAGAAATAAAGTTCATTGCAGTTTGTGGAAACCACAATGCAACTGCCAAGTTCTGGCTAAAGGCTGCGCCTTAATTAATACACAATATTGGAAATTAGCATTTCTTTTGGGCCGAAAAAACATTTTTTTGGCTTTTTTGGCTAACCACAAACAGTTTGAAATGTGCGAAATTGCCAACACTTTCATTTGCGGTTTCAATATTGCACTAAAAAGGACGAAATATTTTATTTCTAAATTGATTTGTTTCCCTTAAAGGCAGCTTCCGCCCTCTGTACTATTTGACTAAATTATGCTACATATTAAAGGAGGTTTAAATTTAAAAGGAAAGCGAAATAAGCTATACATACTTGCTCAGTCTTAGGAGGCGTATTAATTACAAGGACAGCACGAATATTTTCCAAATAATTCATGCATAATTTAAATATTCAGACTTATATCTAAGCTGCCTTTCTATCCTGACATTCACAACCAAAAAACCCTAGGATTCTCGAAACGATTATGGAAAATATTTGTTTTCCATTAGCAGTTGACATCTTTTGATTTAATTACCGCCCGGGCTTAAGTCACCGGACTTCGTTCTGAATTTATTACGGCCGAGGTCACTGGCAATGAGCCGGTGAATTATGGAGGCAGGGGCGGGCACCAGGACATAATAAGTTTGCCGCCGGCAGTTTTCATTTCGCATTCTTGCCTACCTTTGGCCAGGTGCAAAATTAATATTCGTTATCAGACCGTAAGCTGTGCATGTGACAAATAATGCCGACTGATTTACTACACAAAACACCGTCAAAATGGCCGGAGGGCAGGCTTAGCAGGGAGCAAGTGCCAGGTGCAGCTGCAGCTGCAGGATGGTTAGGACAGGCCGCCATCGCAGCAGGACACTCACTGCCAAATGCGATTACCGGAAGGACCGAATTCAATTTATGTGAGCGACCGTCCTCCGTCCACCGTCCTAGGACAAAAGTAAGCCGGCGAAATGTGCTGGAAACACTCGTGCATTTTCGCCAGCATGATTAGTTAATTAAAACGTCAGCTTTCGGTCGAAATGAACTGTGTGTTTGCTTTTTGGGCCTGGACTGAGTCCAGTTTGGCTTGTCCCTGACATTTATTAATTTCGAATAACATTTGATAATGACACGTCCTGGGCCAGGTGACTTCGATAAGTCTGTGACACCGAATTTAATTGCTTAATTGAAGATGTCCGCAAGGACATCGAGCTCCGTTTCCATTCCCGTTCTCGCTCTCGTCTCGTTTCGTTCGCTTTCACCATTTTCGATTTACATAATAAGTCTCTAATCTAAATTAAAATCAACGAGTGGCCGCCATTTGCATTAATTAAGCTGGCCAGGAGCCAGAAGTATTGATTGGGATCGTTTCTTTGCTCCGCTTTTCGACATCCTGTCATCATCAGCAGGAGCACGGATACGGACACGGACACACGGAGTATCTCCGGAATATTCGCTTACAAGTCCATTTCGTGTTCGCTCCGAGCATTGTCAGCGCCCTTTAATGGTTCAGGTAATAAACATAAAAACTAATTTCCCCCCAAAAAAAGCCAAGAATGTTAATCAAAAGATTGTCCTGCTAGATTGCGGCGAAATAACAACAACAGTCCTGCCAGCAAGGACACTGCACCCCAAAAGGATGGCCATGTTCATGTGCTACCAAAAGCGGTTTCGGTTTCGGTTTCGGTTTCGGCTCTGGCTCTGGTTCTGGTTCGGTTTGGTTTGGTTCACTTCTGCCGGCTTGGAGCTCTGCGGTTTCTATTTTGTGGTAATTTCCGTTTATGTTTTTGAATTTTTTACCCACGACTGCGCAAACACAACCGACTGCTGATAATGTCGCTTTTTGAGCTCGTTGCTCGCTTCCTCCTGCCTCGGATGTTTGTTCGAGGCTCACTGTGCTTTTACGGTTGTCTCCAATGCTCGTCCTCGTATTTGTTTTTATGGAATTAAAAAATTCCTGCCGGAAAGGGACCTTAATTAAGCGGGGTCGACGAAGTGGACAAAAAGCCATCTAGCTAAATGATTTTTTAGCAATGTAAATACGATTTTTAAAGGCTAGTTAAAGTGTAGAGTCCTTTTATATCTTTTTAGTTGTAAGGTATTGTATATTTATAACTTCAAATTCAAATTGAGCACAATAAAAACTCACTTTATAATCTTCAGTTATAAATAATTATTTAAAAGACTATCCCCATTTTATTTTATCAATTTTAATTTTTCTGTTTGGGATTTTAAATAAATTAAAATAGATCTTCCACAAAGTATTTATTTTGTAGGCCAACTGGATTTCCTATTTAGAATTTAAGCTTTTTAAATCTATCTATATGAAAGTCACATTATTATTAAAAGCTTTAACTTTAACTTTTTTGTTACCATTGACAATTATTTTCTCTCCCTCTCCTTGGAACTCCATCAATTGCAGTTGTTTAACATGCAAATGGTAAAAGCATTGCACTGATAAGCACCGCATTTGGCACCTGGGAGAGTTGGCAAAAAAATAGCCTATATTAAAAGTATTATTCTTTCGCCGCTGCTGTGCATATTGTGCAATAATAAAAAAGGCAAGGAACCGGGCGGGAACAAAGCGGCAATGCTTTCAGCTGTAATGATAAATGAACGCAAACTCCGGACATAAATCAACAGATGGGGGCGCCGCCGCTGCTGGAGTGTGGCACCTCCGATGCCGTTGATGGGATAAGCCCAACTTCGGCCGCGAACTAACTACGGCTATGGTCCCCACTGCAGCCCAGCACCCCTTTGGATGATTTAAGCCCGAATGCCTCGGCTCCAAAATGTGTTGTGGGAAATATGCATAAAAGGAACACGGCAAAGTATCACGGGAAAACCGAGGAGCGAGGAGCGAGCTGCTCACATACACACTCCTTTGTTGTCTGTGGTGTACGCGTACAATATTTTTAATTTTTCACATTTTTTTAACAAATGAAAAAGAGAAGCGCGAGCCAAAGGTGCAGGCACCAGCCCCGGTCCCAGTTGGGATCCCAGTCCCAATCCCAATCCCGAACCCGATTCCGCAGAGAGACACCTATGGAGCGCGAAAGACCGCCCGGAGGCAAATGGCGCAGCCACAGCAACGGCACCCATGTGGGTCACACACAACAAACACACACACACACACTCAGCCACAACACAGTACCTCCCCCGGATGAACACCCTAGCCAGAGAATAACCCCCAACTCAACCCCATCCTCCACCACATCCATATGCATTCGCATTCAGACGTTGCCGCTTCGAGTTGAAACATTTTTTATACAATTTACCCAGTGTTTTTTGGGTGTATTGGGATTATTTTTGATTGCTTAATTTTTTAAAATAGCCTAATAATAATAAAGTGTGTAAGTTTTATACATGCAACATAAATGGAAGTTATTTTGAAATCAAATGAAATGCTGACAAAAAGTATGCTCGGAATCCTTCTTAAGTATTTATGTTTGTTATGATTGCTTCGTCTTAATGGTTTACTTTTTTGTTCTATAACATCCTATAACTTTGCCCAGTTTTTATATATTTTCTAAACCTGAACCTTAATATTTTTTATATTATTATATTAACTTAATCTCTAAAGTCTGAAACTTTTAATTCTGTCAAGCAAGGTCAAAAGTTCTTATAAAATCAAGAATAATTTATTTTAAAAATGTCTGAGGTATAAATTCCAGGAAATCATCCCGTCGAACCTTTTAGCTGCCTGGCCGTTTCACTTGTTTCGAAATTGCATTGTGAATAATGTAGTGTTAATTCTCGAGAGTGCCATGTTCCCTGTTTTATGGGTTTAATGCTTTTGTTTATTGGTCTGCTGTTGCGTCAAGCAAGGTTTCGGCTCCGGCTCTGGCTCAGGCTTCAACTGGACTTCGGCGCAGGGCAGGCAGGATGCGGCAGGATATGGCAGGACATGTGGGACTCGGAGAAAGGGATTCTCCGGCGCTGCTGCTTCTGCTGACATGCGATAAGAAAGCGCGCATTGTTTGGCCGTTGGCTTTGGGCCCGGTAAGTTGTCCAGCTGGCCCCCTTTGGGCTCCTTGCCTGACAGCTGACACGGTTAACAAATTAAATTTGCATTCCGCTGGCCAACGCCCCAGTAAGAGGCGAATGACTATTTATTGCCATAAATAATCCCGGCCAGGCAGTATCATAAATATCCGAAATAGATACAGTCTCTAATGTCAACACCTCACGAATCCCTGAGTTCTCGGCTTGCGGGAGTGCCCTGGCTCATCGGGATATTTCTATTTCTGCCGCCGTTCGCTGTTCGCGACGGAATTGATGTCCTCGACAAACATTTTAATCGATTCTCTATCGCCTTTTAGCACGAACACTTTCGGCCTGGCATGCATAAATTAAAGTCGTAATGGACAATCAATAATTATGATTGACAATATGGTCGCCGTCGCATTTCCATTAATTGATGGCCTGACACATTTCATTTCGGGGCCGCAAGTCCGCAATTGGAATGCGTTTATTTGATTTTGCTGGACTCTTGTCTCTGGCGCAAACATGTCGATAAATAAAATCTCAATTCGGTTTTTTGTCGTTCGCTTAAAATGGCTCGGAAAAGATTTGTGGAAATATAAAATGGGGCTGGACAATGCATAGAGCTGTGACCTTAGGTGTATGCAACTGTAAAAACATTCTTCTTTATTATTTATCAAATAAAAATTCATCTTATTATGTTTTTAATTTTATTTTAGGTTCATAAAATTTTTATTTCTGAACTTTTCTCAGCTTTAATTATTTTTATGTGCCTGCCAGACTTGACATTATTAAAAACGATTGTTACTTTTTAAGGGCATTGTACACTCCCTTGCTGTTTCAATTTGAAGCAAACCCTCTGCCATTTAATTTCAAGTTTCCTTTCTGTATAGTTAACTGCTCGATAATAATGGGCAGAGCGAGTGAGCATCCAGGACACACATGGCCACACATCGCATAACCCGAATAAACAATTTTAATAATTTCGTTTTATGAAAATGAAAATGGCCCTCGGGTTAAATGATTCGCAAAGAATGTGGGGGTGAAAAGGGAAAAGTCGTAGCGTTTAATGTTTTGCACGGCGACGTGTCCTTTCGCCCGGCCAACTCGAATTTCAATCATTTCCGGGGTGGAGACGAAGAGCTGCGGACGTGCCCTTTGACCCGCGGGCCCTGAAACTGGACGCCATCCAATCAGCAAAAGTCGCTGCTGCAAATCTCTTTTAAATGAGCCACTAATTGCAAACTGAAAGATAATACACAAAGACCCAGCCACGGCCCACACTCAGTTGCAAACTAATCAAGGGGCCACTCGCAAAAATGGGGGAGAGAAAAAAATTCCGTAGTTAAAGGAGCAATTATCGCAGAGATAGGAAGAACGAGTTTTTGTTTTGCGGCAAGTTTCGGGGATAACTTTTGCTCCCTGCGCTTGTGAGGCACGTTTATCAGTCGGTAAGTTTCCTCCACTGCCTTTCTAGCTCGTCTTTCCTTCGCCTTTGTTAACTTTCCGCCTTACTAATGTCCATCAGAGATATAGGGAAGCCCGAAACTTTTATTTTGTAAGCAATGTGTTCTGGATCTGGCGGGGCTTTTAAAAAGTTACCAGCACATGTGTATTTACATAGTTCTAATCAGGAAGGGGCATCGCAGCTCGAGTGGATTACGGCACATGTCTGGCCGGGAACTTTCTTCCCTACAACTTGTTTTGGTTAATCAAAAAAATATGCTAGATTAACAAACTTTTACCCAAGCTTACCCAGAGAGAAAGTGCGAAAGTGTGAACACAGTGATGATAAATAAGCAAAAGTATGTCTTAATGGCGTCATTAGAAGAGACACTTGCCAGCGATTTCTCAGAGTAAGTGAGGAAGTGTCGAGCAATCTTTATTCTTAGATAAATATTATATGAGAGCAATAATTCTATAAAAATAATTAAAATGTATCAGCTATAGCTATAAATTTATACAGTATCATATATATTTATTAATTGAGGTTACTGCATATTTACTTTGTTATTCATCACTTTGTTTACTGTTTCTTTTTAAAACTTTCCCACCATGTCAATGAATTTTTCTCTAATTAATTAAATAGTTTCGTTGGTGACCCATATATTTCACCTCCATCACATTCGTTAATGAACTATTTCAGTGTGTGCTTAAATAGTTTGGTCAGCTGCCAAAAAACCCATGGGTGTACGCAGTTCGCACTTTTATATGCCAGCTCTTAATAAATTTAATTAAAGGGATATCCTTTTTAATCAAATCCAACAAAATCAGTTGCTGGAAATTACATTTATGCCACACACAGTCAAAGAAAAAAGATAAAATGTTAAATTTAATTTGATTTGTTTGCAGAACTCCCTTTGAAGTTGTATTTCAGATGAAAGAGCATGGAAGGGCGCTCCTGGGATCGGGGGAAGCGCAGGGAGGACGGGATTGTGTATGATGAGATTATTTGAATTACCTTTGCAATCAAATTGACACCACATAGACGTCCTGGACTGACGGGGACAGACAGTTGGACAGGAAACTGACAGCGTCAACCGAAGGGGTGCGTACTCCATCCATCCCTCACCTTCATATCCGAGCTGGTGCACCGGATAGGCAAGGCGGAAGCGGCAGACATCCCTGCCAGAGTTTCAGTCCCAGTCCTGGCCAAGTGTCACTCGGAATACTCTGCATTATTCAGGCGAGCACGTTCAAATTAAATTTTCACTAATGCCCAAGGATCTTACCTGAGCAGGCTGGTAATTGAACGTAATAGGAATTCGAGGCACTCGACTTTGGGAGACGTCAACGAGAGCATATCGCACATCACCGGAAATAGTTGGAATATAATTTTAGTAAATACTAAATAGTACAGATATAATGGAGAACAATTGGGTCCACCAAGGTGATGAGCGATCGGAGGATACAGGATGGTGCACCGAGAAGGAAAACTTTAAGGGACAAGCCGTTGAGTCCTTGTCCCTCAAGGAACAAAGGAAACAGGGAACCAGATCCCATCAGAACTCGGCTGTTCGGGCTAAGAATGTGTTCAACTATGAGAAGGTTACCCTCAATCCCCCGTTCTTGCCACCACAGGTAGGAGTTTTTTTTGTATTTAGGTTCCCATAAACCTATATACTTTTAATTAAAATACTATAAATCGCAGGCCTATCGCTACAAGGACATCTATTCCAGTCGCAAGGACCTGCTTATTCAAAAGTGCATCGAGCAGGAGCGCAAGCAGCGCGAGTTCCACAGTCGGCCGATGCCCAATTTCCGGCAGGTGCACGAGCGCCAGGCCATGCGGATCGTGGAGCATCGCATCACCATGCCAGTGACTCCCAACGTGCTTCGGATTTCCCTGGAGACCGACCAAAAGCGCCGCCAGCGCGAGGAGCAGCTACTGCGGGAGCGTGAGGAGGAGACCAAGCTAATGCAACAGCAGTGCCTGCGAGTAAAGCCCATCCCGGCTAGCAGTCGCCAGCCCTTAAAGCCGGTGAACCGTCAGCCGGTGAGCTCGAGCTCGAGCGCGGTGAAGGTGAAACCCTTCAACCTCTCCGCCGAGCAGCGTGTCCAGCAGCGGCGACTCTTCAATGTCCAGAACTCCCAAGTGCAGGAGATGAAGCGTCGGGAGCTGGAGGAGCAGCGTCAGCGGCGGGAGCGGGAGAACCACCAGAGGCAGCGCCAGCTCACCACTTTCCGGGCGCGACCCAACCCATTTGCAGGCTCTGCACGTTGACCGGCGGAGGAGTTGCCTGCTTCCTTTCCTTGTTTGTTTGGATTTTTCGTTGCAAATTTGCTTTGTTTGTTGTTCTCTTTTTTTGTTGTTCGAAGAAATTAAATTACTATAATCACCAGCAAAGAGCCACAAACACAAGCTCACGACGAAGGTTACAGTTGGGGTCAAGTTTATAGGAGGGCAAAGAAAGTTTTAAGAAACGTGAAAAATTAATCTATAAAACAAATTCGTTACTGAACTTAGCATGGGGGCGTGCCTAATATATAATAGTATATATCATATATATAAGTAAGTAAGAAATATAACGAAAACATATATTTTACATTTTTTCTTACATTGCATAAAAATATCTATGGTTACAAAAGTAGCTATTTTACTTAAAAAAAAAAGACTAGATATGTAATCTTAACATTCTATGCATTCTATGGGCAGAGAAGTTTGCTGAGCCGGGAGTTCGGGTTTTGGGCACCACTCTTGTAAATGAAATACCAAGGATAAAAATACAGTTAAGATATGAATAAAAATATACCGACTAGCACTATAATTCCCAACTTGCTCCTTTTCTTAGATTTTTTTTCAAGATATAAATTAAATAAAGTTTTCTTAGCTAATCCCTTCACCGCAACTGTAGGTGTTGATGTAGGTGTGTGTGTGCTTCCGCACATTCAATTTGTTCATTTAAAATGGCTTAGGTCGGCGGCTCCATCAATCAAGTGGCCCCGGCCCCAGGCCCAGTCCACCTATGTGGATATGGATGTGGATGTGGATGTAGGTAGCATATACATGGGGATCCGATTCGATCCAATCCAATCTGCAACGGAGGGCAACGCCCACGTGCTCCACTACAAACAATTTGTTGTAAGTGTATCAATTGGTGCGCCTCCATGGGAGGAGAGTGTGTGGGTGCGTGGGTACGGCGCATAATCAAAAGCACAAATACTAAAACAAGCACTCAAACTGTCAAAGCGATGATTGATAGTGTTGACATTCGCTTTTTGGCTCCAGCCATCAGCCATCGGCCATCAGCCGTGGGATCTGACTTTTTGTGCATTGAGCTGCCGTTAATGGGACGCTTTGGCGGCGGCCTCGTCCTTTCAAAAGGATTCCTTTTCACAATCCCTCCATCCCCCATCCTCATATCCCTCCGTTCAGATCATCTGTCCTCGTGTGCGCCTCTATGTGTGAATGATGAATTGCATTGCATGTGTTTATCGAGCTACACTGAAACAGGTATTTATTGCAGGCCTGCCGGGCAGGTTTAAAGGTGAGCATCCATCACCAGAGCTCGGTTCGAGTTGCAAATTAAATGCAATTAAACTGTTACAAGCTGCCGGCAGAAGACTCTGATTGAGGGGAGTGTTCAGGCTGATGTCTTTGGTCTAGGGTCGATATTAATTCAACTCACTTTATGTTTATTTTAGAGAATTCTAAGGACAAGTTACTTAAGAATCGAACCAAGAGTTTTAACTTGAATAATATGATATTACGAACAAATACATTTTTAAAATTGTATAATTATTATGAATTAACTAAATCTATGTACACGAGCGGGTGTAATAATCAGTATAAGGGCTTTCATATTAATTTCTGCAGGAGTGTTTGCACGAGGACTTCAGAAATTGATTATTATGTACTTCGAATTCCGCCCATTTTTATTGTTTACCTTTTAAATAAGTCTGATCGTAGTCGCATTACGAAAGAAATCCGAACCAAAAAAGACGTATAGTTGTCTCTTTTAAGGTTATAATGAAGTAGCTTATTAATAAAAACTTGTGCCCTATATCATAGCCGTATAAGGAATTTAAAAAGCAGACGGAGAACATTCTCTTAACATTCACTTCCTTACAGTTTTCTGTTATTCCTTTAACATATAATATCTATGTATATTAGCAGAACCCCAGTCTTAGCATTCTGCAAACACAAGGAAAAGGGGCAAACTGTCCTAACGGTTAACAGAGCCAGTGGGGGTGTTGTTGCTGTTAGCGACATTTTAGCAGAATGTTTTGAAATAACGGTCAACACAATGTTAAGGAAATGTTCAAGGAAAATGTGAAATGCCATTTTTATTGTTTCGAAATTATATAGCCTGAACAAGGCTATGAAATAAATAAAAAACGAGAAAGAAAGCTAACTTCGGTAAACCGAATTTGGTATACCCATGGAGTCTGCAATTGGATCATTGAAAATCGAACCATTTAAGTAATGTTGAAACAACATCGTATTTTGTACATTTTACATTTTACATGTAGAATTTTTTATTTTCATATAAATCGACCGATCGCTTCTATGGCAGCTATATGATATAGTGGTCCGATTTTAATGAAATGAAAACCGTAATTCTAGAACCATAAAAAACTGCTATATCTCAAAATTCATAGAAATACGTTGAAAAACAGAGAAGTTAAAATTTTTTTTACATTAATTTCACCATCATTCCTATGGCAGCTATAGGATATAGTAGTCCGATTTCGATCGTTCCGACATATATACTGCGTGCTAAAAAAATAAGACTATGCTGAGACTAGTTCGCGTAGAAACCGACAGACGGACAGACGGACAGACAGACAGACGGACAGACAGACGGACATGGACTCGGCTGGTGATGCTGATCAAGATGCCTCCTTCACTGCGTTGCAAACATCTGGTCAAAATTATAGTACCCTCTGCAAGGGTATAAAAAGGTTAAATATTAGCTTGAAATTTAAAATTATGGATAAATGACTACATATTGATTCGTTTTTATTTTCTTATTTATTTATGCAATGCTAGCCTATAGTTAAAACTAAGTGCTAACTGGCGGTTTGAGCTATAGCTGCTAGGGACTTCAGCTCGTAAGTAAATATATTGAATGTATTCTTTTTAATTAAGTACATGTTAAAATATTTTATACGAATATGTTATACAATACTAAACTTTTAAAACGGTAGTAACAATATGCATTTTATATTTCTATATTTTGTTATTAATCTTTGGCCCTTATTTTACATCTTTATTCCACAAGGTTGAATTTTCTTTGCTTCATTGTGCAGGAGCCCAAGGATTAAATACTAAACTTTTTAAGAACGATCCACACCGATACCCGAAAAGTACTTTTAATACCTAAATTCCTTCCCCTTTCCGGTTTAATGACGGCAACTCCACTAAGACTTTCTAGGCCGGGATTAGTTGCTAAGCAGCAGCTACTTGCGTACCTTTTAAGTTAGTACTTATATTTGCCCGTCAAGTTAGTGGCTGTATTTGTGTTGAGCATAAGGTGACAAGCGCCGGAGCTCATAAAATGCGTGTCTTGCATTTCGGATTTCTGACGTCGGATGTGGGCTGTCAGTTGTCGGATTTGGGATGCAAAAGTCCGTGGAGTGGCGAATTTTATACGAGCTAGCGAGTGGAGCAATTGCTATTCAAGGCGGAACAATGTGCCGAATTTGATGGGCGCCGTATATGAGAGTTTGCAGAATGCTTCTCGGCGTCTTTTTATTTCTTGGCTCCTTGCGGAGGCAGAGCCAGAGCTCCCTGCGGTTAAATGAGACGCCCGGAGAAAGGATCCGGATGCTCGCATTTTGCGGAGCGCGGAATTTAATAACGCACTGATGCATGCAAAATAACGCATAAAAACGTAAAAATGCACGCGAAAAAGTAAACAAAGCACACACACTATATATGCGTATACGTAATACGTATACGTACCCGCAAAACTGAAGAACGCGAAGGGGACGTCGTAGTTGCGCGGTAGTTGGGCTGCAAGCGCCTCGGAAAAAACAATTTTCGCAGTCAATTTTCTTTTATGAGCAGAAAATATTTCACAGTGAAAATATTATATGAATATTGGCAGCCGACAGCCGACGGCGGTTTCGGCCTGCGACTTCTCAAGCGCTCAGATTGGGGCGGGCTCAGGCTTCGAGGGGCGTGGCAGCCCGGGAAAATATATAAAAATTGGCCGGCCGAATACACTTTAATTGTAATGAAAAACCACGAAAACGTTGAGCGGTTTCCCAATATTGAATTGGACCGAATTTTCCTTTTATTTTAACGAAAAGGTAGATTAATATTGTACTTTATAAATAGCAAATAAAGAGGATTACTTAGTAGACTTTTGTTACAGAGCTCTATAGCACAGTGTATTATTTAATACATGTTTTATTTTATTCCCATTTTTTAATTAAATATATGTTTTTAATGGTGCCGAAAAAAGGTTCAACAAGCCGTATTTTGCATCGTTTTTTCTTAAGGGATGACCAATTTTTTTGAGCTTGGTGCATATAAAAATATTACCACATGTTTTTCGTGAATGTTATTAAATGAGAAACTTTATTTTCTAGCTTATAAAATATAGTAAGAGCGATATGATTTATTTCGTTATGGGAAACAGTAAATTCAAAATATGTGTTTCTATCTTGACAAGCCTTATGTCTCGATTGTTGCGAAAAAGGGACTAAATCAGAGACAACAAAAGAAGAGCCAATTTAAAGGGAAAATAATAAAAGTGAAGTATTAAATCTGAGCGAACGCCCAGTGCCTGCAATGAGGCTCATAAAAAGAAACAAAAGCGGTGAGTGCTGGAGAAAGTACAGGAGAGTGGGAACACGAATACCAGACGCACAGCAATTGCTGCAGAAAGTCAAAGTCATTAAAAAGTAATGTCATCGTCAACGTTTCTCGGTTCCAGGACTCCCATTCCTCTGCGCATTTTCCGCAGAAGCCCGTGACGCTTAGTCGCCGTCTCAACTCCTTCAGGTCCATTAATGATGGATGACGACTCGGCTTGCCTAGAACCCGGATCCGGCACTCCGGCCACCCACATCGCCGGGCTTCTTCTGCTAACGCTCACCGAAAATGATTTGATGAAAACATTTGAAATTTTTATCGGGTGCAAATTTATGCAGAACTGTTGATGTCATCGCCATTGCGTTGGCCGCAGAAAAATGATGACGATGCCGTTGTGACGTTGAAATATGAAGGCGCATTACCTTCTGCTCATTGCTGATTTACCACCCCTGACTTCTCATTTTCCCCCGCAATATTTCCTCCCACACAAGGCGAGGGCGACAAGGCGCGTCCTGTATTTAACAGTGTGCTTGGCTGGGGCCCGATAAGAAGTTGGTGTCCTTGTTCTTTTTATGGGATTTAATTTTGATTAACATTGGGGGGTGCACTTAAAATTTGTAACAAATGACTTTGAAATTGATTGGAAGCTGGCATTCTTTATTTTTATATGCACCATAAAGCGTTTCACAGATGATTAAACGGGGAGAACGGCCGTTCCTTGCGTATGTGGAGTGCCTTTAAGGCTGTCAAGGTGTAAAGCATTGTTGTTTTATTCCCGTGTAAAAAGTTATTTACCTGGCAGTTATTTATTTATCCTATTGTTTCATATGCGAATGGGAGAGTCGCCATTAGTGTTGGTCTACTGAATTTTTAACAAATATTTGACTCGATTACTGCAAAGGCAATATGTACCTTTTAAAAAACACAGAAAATCATATATTGTTGTTTTATATTTTGAATAATGAAACACTATTCATACTCAGTTGCGTAACAGGGTAGTTTTGGGATTAAATGTGTATTTGTGGGAATAAACGGAATATAGCTGTACTTTTAGAGAAGAGTTTTACTGTTTAACCAAGTAATTTGTGAAAGTTGTTTTTTAATTTGTATACAACTATAACAGTTATTGTATTTTTAAAATATATGTATATGAATATGAGCAAAAATTTTGGATATTTTAATTATACTTTATCGCCGACTTTGCTCGTTGTTTTGCTCTCATCCTCGTCGTCTTTACTCGTCATCTTGATTACTGTTTGCTCGTTACTTTGCTCTCAACGAGTAAATACTCGTCCCTTCGATCGTCGCTTGCTCGCTCTTCTCAGTGGATGTTGTCTAGCGTATTCTTGGCATATATGTATATATATGATATTTTATGATCACTGGAGAAATAGTTTGTATTTTATTCGAAGAGTGCTAAAAAAAATACAGACATCCTTAATATGTCTCTTTGAATTTTACGATTGTATATTTTTCTCACATTTTTATATATTTTCCACATTTTATATATTTTTGTTTTGGGTTTTATAGTCCTGGAAGTTTGTGCTTCGCTGCCGACTCCTGGTTTATTATTGTCCATACACCTTGGCGAACTTTTTATTGTGGCGCATCTATTGCATAAACTTTAAGCAAATTGCAAATGAAAGTTTCTGGGATTTTACATGACAGTTTATGGGTTTGCAATGGCCATGTACCCGGGGCGTAAGTACTACTGGGTTGTGTAAGCTATAGAACGGTATATGTGCGTATATGGTCATGTGGCAGTAATATGAAAGTTTTGCTTTTTTATGCGTCTGCCGTTCCCCGGGGGGCGAGGTACCGTCGGTGGCGTCAAGTTTTATTGCCGGGGGATGCGACCAGGAAGGTGGTTAGGGGGTGGATGCCGCATTAGAGTAGTGACTCCGGTGGCATGGTAGCTCGGTGGCACGTGCACTCCCACAGGTGACGATGGCCTCGTTTATGAACAAACAGCAAAATGTTGTCAACATTTCAAATTTATTTGTTCAATATACAAACACCCACCAACAGATGCCGACATGTGTATGCGGAGGAATCCTACATATGTCCGCGTTGACTCTGTTCCGCTGTGCGGGTGTGCGAGTGTGTGTGCGTGTTATTAAATTAAACACAGAGCTGCCATCAGTGGGCCAAAAGCATTCATTAGCCACGTTTACTGCACCCGTGGCGACCTCCATTCGTTCTGATGAGTTTTTTCCTTTTCCGTTTTTTTTTTTGTTTTTGTTTTTATTTTTGTCTCCCATCCAGCAAGTGAAACTTTCTATGTTTGCTTTCTCTATATACCCAGGTTTTTACGGGGGGTTCAATGGACTATTTGGCGCAGGTAATATTTTTGAAGTTGTTTGAAATTCATGTTAGGAATTAAAGTATTGAATTTTTGTATTAGCATTTTTAACTGTTGAAATAGATTCTAAAGGAAACATTAAGATATAAAATAAATATTGGAAATTACAATAAGGGTTCTATTTTAATAGCTTATAATTTTGTTATTCAAATTTTGGTCCATTTTCTAATATATGTATTAATACGCAGAAGTCGTTTTTGGATTTTCAATCAATTTAATTGGTGTCCCAAGAGATGCTACTTATAATAGTTTTAGAAATTCCCATTTATAACAACTTTTCGAACCTTAAATTACTTAATTGATTTAAAATCCATAGTTCTAAAAAATGCTGTGATCTTGGATTTAATACGTTTTCCTTTTATTCTTTTCTTTTCTTAAAATGTGAAAAGGATAAGGGATATATTTAAAACATTTCTAAAACATTTTTAAAGGGATTTCAAAGACCCTTACTTTCGCTCTAATAAATCAAATAAAAACACCTCTTAACGAGGTGAGATTAAAGTGACGATGGCACATTCATCACAAAAAATTTCTGATATCAAATTTTGTGACGATTAATAGTTATTTAAACAAAAATATTTAAAAAGTTTTTAATTAGTTTCAAAATCGGCACTTAGCTGAAAAATTTAAAAAGGCAAAATAGGCAGCGTGCCGATTTTGAAACTAATTAAAAACTTTTTAAATATTTTTGTTTAAATAACTATTAATCGTCACAAAATTTGATATCAGAAATTTTTTGTGATGAATGTGCCATCGTCACTTTAATCTCACCTCGTTAAGAGGTGTTTTTATTTGATATCAGAAGTTTTTTAAATGACTTATGTATGTACATCAGGGGTCCGCACGGCCCTATCCCGCGGGATAGGATTATTCTCAGTCGGCGTCGCTGCCGCTCACGCATATTATGCACAAAAGAGAACAGAAGAATCAGTGAAGACTAATTGTAATTATGTGTCTAAATTTACCTTTTTTT
>VNJZ01003310.1:0-19384 GCA_008042795.1 Drosophila asahinai
GGTATCCAAAGGATTCTCCAGAACAGTCTTAATGTCATCTTCCATTAATATATTCTCAGGAATTGGAGGCAGCTTCTCCGTGGGATCCAAAGGATTCTCCAGAATGTCTTCTTCCATTAATATATTCTCAGGAATTGGAGGCAGCTTCTCCGTGGGATCCAAAGGATTCTCCAGAATGTCATCTTCCATCAAAATATTCTCAGGAATTGGAGGCAGCTTCTCCGTGGGATCCAAAGGATTCTCCAGAATGTCATCTTCCATTAATATATTCTCAGGAATTGGAGGCAGCTCCTCTATGGTCTCCATAGGATTCTCCAGAACAGTCTTAATGTCATCTTCCATTAATATATTCTCAGGAATTGGAGGCAGCTTCTCCGTGGGATCCAAAGGATTCTCCAGAACCATGTTGTTGTCATCTTCGGATAAGATATTCTCGGGAATCGCCTGCTGCTCCTCCATAAGTTCCAAAGGATTCTCGAAGACCGTATTATTCTCGGAATACTGCGCCTGATTCTGTATGGGAGTCATAGGAATTCCCAGAGCCTGCATAATGTCGTCTTCGATTAGCATATTTTCCTCTGCAGAATCCATGGGATTCTCTGGAACCTGCATATTGTCATCGACGATGAGCATATTCTCGGAAATTGGCAGATGCATCTCCATGGTATCCAGATGAGTTTCCATGCCTAGCATATTGTAATCTCGAACTAACATATCCTCGTAAGTCTCCTGCTGCGGACTCATTATTGGATTAGCCTCAGGACTTATCACAGGACCTGGCGGTCCGCGATTCTCCAAAATAGCAGAGTTCGTTCCGAACTCAAAGTCAAAATCGACGGAGTCCATGGGCACGGGCTCCTCCTGGGGCGCCTGGGAGGAGCGTCAAAATGCTGGCCAAGAACACTGGGGAACAGCACACTCACCTGGTCAGGAGCGTTGGCCTCTGGGTAGCCATCGATGTAGTTGGCGTTATCCGCAATGAAGTCGTCCAGGTTTTCATCCATTTCGGGGCGGAAACTTATCACTGAATTTAATGCTTGCTCGCTAGAATTAATTTATTCTTTTTTCTCTGAAGTCTGAACGTCAAAAGGATAGAGCCTGCTGTGTCAGAAAACAAGAGAAGGAACTCACTTTTCACTTATCGATAGTTTTCACGAGAAAGGGTTCCCATTTGTATTTTGCAAAGAAAATATTTAAAGTGTTACCAGTTTACTTGTATTTATTTATGTTAACTTACTTTGTCTGATACAATTAGATGCGAAATTTTAATTTGGGCAAATAATGCGCCAAGGTTACCACCACTCATCCTTCGTCCTGCATAATTCCGATCGGCTGGATCTTGGCCATTTTGGCTGCCCTTTGCCTTCATACGCACCGTTGCACATGGGCATTTGTTTGCTCCTGCTCCTGCTCCTGCTCCTGCTCCTGGGTCCTTGGCGCCCTCCTTGTGCTGCTTTAGCAGCTCTTGTGGTTTATTATAACTGCATATATCATGCAAATATCCACACACACACAGAGGGAACAGGAGGGAGTAGGGATGAAAAGGCAACCCCCAACCGAAAATCCCAACACAAACACAAACATAGCGAGGTCCTTGTATCAGAGGATGTTTGGTTTCTGGGGTGCGGCTGCTGCTCCTTTTCCTCCTCCTGCCCTTTTTTGAGGGCTCCAAACTAAAAACTGCAGGCGGCAGTGACAGGTCCTTGCGCAAATTCGGTTTTTGCATGCTTAGCTCGCTCCACAGCTCGTTTACGTTTACAAGAATTATTTTATAAATTTTCATAGTTTTCACTTTGATTAAAAGTGCGGTCATGGCTTCTGTGGCCAGGATTTGTTGCTCCTCCCGCTCCTCCAGCTCCTGTTCCTCCTGCTGGCCAGCTCCATTACCATACGCAAAAGCAAAATGAAAATGAAAATGCCAGGCCGCAAAAGTGCACGCAACGGAAATCTAGTCAAGTCCCTGCGACAGCGTCTCAAGCCAAATCCTGCATCCTGCATCCATATCCTGCTATCCCCAGCTGAAGCACTAAATTCCAACTAAAGCATGCTCAGCACGATTGAAAGTGGCTTGTGTATATTGCTTGGAATTATTTCAAAATCCTCAAGCTCAAGTCAGGTAAAAACGAGTTGAATTTAAATATATAGAAATGTGCTAAAAGTTCGAAATAAATTCCAAAAAAATGGGCTCAGTGTAGATTAGCCCACAAGAAGTGAGTATTCATTGCATTATTGGCATTAATTGCTCAGCCAGCAAAAACCGCACTCCAATCTCCTTGGCGAGTGTATTTCATTTTTGTTTCAATATTTGACAAATGCATTTATAATTGCATGCCGCAGATAAAATCCGATATGCCATCTTCATCGTCTTCCGAGCAATTTGTAATTGCTAATTTATGGCATACATATATCCTTGTTATTGTTGTCTTGTGACTTCCCCTTCCTTTTATCTATTGCCAAAGGATTCTGAAGTTGAGATTGAATAAACAATGTTGGAAATTATGGCATTAACTCAATTTGCTTTTAAAGGTTACCAAAAGTAAAATTATAATTTTTATTGCAGATATTTTAAGCAAATTTAGAATCTAAAATATATTAATAATAAACTCTTTGACAGGTTCTAAATTTAAAATACTTTCCACAACAAATATTTACATTTATTTGTAATTTTTAGTCTAAGCTAAGATTTGTATGATTTATTGGCTGATTTCCTTAGCTCTTTGGCTTAAATATATATTTTTTTAATTGCCTGAACTTGTCATTTGCCATCGTCTGCCATTTAATTTCACTAATTAATTTGTTTTTCCCCCCAAAAAAAAAACACAAGCACACACAGAGAAAGGGGCAAAGACACGCGGCAGCTGCCGCAAAAGCCAAAAACAACAATTAAACATAAATCTTATAAATTTCCGTAGCCAAAACTTCCTGCCAAGGCTTTTTGTCTCTCCCTCCTCCTCCGTCGTCGGCGTCGTCTCCATGGATGAGATTTCTCGCCGTGCCACCGAACATATTTCATTTCGGCTGCAACTTTACCAAAGGACACGCCCACCACGCATGGACCCCGCCCCATAACGCCCCCAACCGCCCACTTTTCCCTTTTTTCTTGGCCGAGGAAAAAGAACTTTTCCCCAAAATGGAGAAGAAGACGTGCAGAAAGCGGCAGCGGCGGCGCATTGTTTGTTGTCTAACTGTCTATGACTATTTAAGACAACCCCCTCACACACAGTGGCGGCCAAAAAAATAGCAGCACCCCTTACTTAAATATTCCAAGATTTTCGACAGAAAAAATATATATAGGGGATCAAAAAAATAAAAACCTTATTAAAACGTCAGGCTCGAAGGACCAATGTTTGTGTTGGGGAGCCAAAAGTTATTTTTATTTAATATATAAAAAAACCCTCTTATCCAATAAATCGAATTATTCCTTCCGTGTTCTTTTCGATTGTTGTCCATTTTCGATAACTTCATAACGTCAAGATAACATCCCAACAAAATTACAGTTTACATTCAGTCCTAATTAATGCGATGTTCTCACATAAACGCTTACTAAGATTTTACATGCTTTCTATGTTTTTTTTTTTAGAACGAAAAATATTTATAAATAGGAAAAATATGTTAAAAATTATTATTTTTTCAACTTGTATAAATATTAATAGAAATAATAAGTAAAAATAAAATGTAGATATTTATGTAAATAATTTAAATAACTAATATAAATATAAAGAGTCTTAATGTTAATAAAATTAACAAATTATATAAAACCTAATGCTGCTTAAAATGGACATATAATTTTAAGAGCTTTTTTTGTTTGTTTTTAGAAGGAGTAAATAGGAAAAAGATCTTAAAAACAATTATTTTTCCAACTTGTACCTTTGCTTGTAGAAGTAATAGTTACATATAAAATATAGATATTAATAGAAATAATTTAAATAAATAATAAAAATAGAAATAGTCTTAATATTTATTAAATTAATAAATAATATACAACTTAATGCTAATAAATAATTATTTTAAGAGCTTTCGTCTTAACCGCAGCTGTAAATCCACTTAGACACACGTGCACACCTACATGTAATTTAATTTTACTATTTTAGTTTGGCTGCCGCTGGTTTTCAGTTTCCAGTTCCTACTTTGTTGGAGTAAAAGTGCAACAAGGCTACACACACACACACGGGCACAGCCAGGGCACAGACACACATCGAAGGACCGCAGAGAACATTTGTTACAATTTCCCACGTAAATACTTCCTGCCAAGAAGCGCTCCTCCGCACACGCACTCGCACAGCACATATGCAAAGGCACAATTATAATTGTCATAACACAAAAGCAGCTGAAAATTTAGTGCCAAGTGCGAAAAGTTCCACCGAAAGCGGGAGGGAAAATGCTGGGAAATGGGGAAATGTGCCAGCGAAAATTTGCACTCCTCCGCTGGCGAGGCGGGCTAGATAAGTTCGGAAATGGAAAGCAAAGGTCAACTCTGAAAGGTATTTGAAGAAAACTATTTGAGAAAGGTACTTGAATATACATATGTATATTTAAAATAAAATTTAAAAATATATTTTAAAAAATATTATATATATTAAATATATTATATAATTATATATTAATATAAAATATAAATTCTACTGCTCTATATTTCTATAAGATTAGTTCGGAAATGGAAAGCAAGGGTCAACTCTGAAAGGTATTTGAAGAAAACTATTTGAGAAAGGTACTTGAATATACATACATATATTTAAAATAGAATTAGAAAATTTATTTAAAAAAATATTATATATATTAAATATATTATTAAAATATGTATTAATATAAAATATAAGTTCTACTGCTTTTTATTTTTGTTTGGTTTAATATTCAAAATAATTACACCCGAAAACCTTCCATATAATTTTGATAATTTCTTCCATCGCCCCTCGCTCTTGCATTCTCTATCCCTTTCTTCCTAGCCTTCCTCTCCCTTTCTCTCTCCCTCTCTCTTTCCCTTTCTCTCTGGCAGTGACACGTTGATAAATGACATTTGCGGCATCAATGTGAATTTTATAAATTCTCGCAACTTTCACGCCCGCTGCGAGCGGCTTCTTCCAGGCAGAAAGGGCTTTCCTGGGGGTTGGGGTGGGGAAAACTGAGGGAAAGCGGTGGAAAACTGGCCAAAACAAAGCGCTGACGCCAGACAAAAAATAAAAAGAGGAGTATCTACGGGAAGTTGGGTAGTTTTTCGGGCAGATCGTCGCCTTGGTAGTTGCATATTTTTTATGACACTTTTGCGGCTTATCAACGTCATGGCAAACACATGCACTTGAGCCCATCCACGTTACTTTCGCCACTAGCCAATTTTACAGCCCCTTCCGCCTCCCCCTTTTTCCACCCCTCCTCCGCCCTTATTTTCCTGCCCCCCTCCGCCCTTATTTTCCCTGCCCCCCCATGTCACATTATTTACATTGTCAACAAGCTGTCGCTTGGTTTTTCACAGCTCTGCCGTCGTTCGTTCTTCATTTTCATTATGCTGTTTTTCGCCTGGCTGTTGATTTTCCCTCTCCCCGTGCTCTTTTTTGTGTTTCTCTTAATTTTTCCAGCCCAGTGAAAGTTTAATTACTATGGCCGAAATCTGACAGAGTCATGCTGTATGCTGTAAACTTTACCAAGTAACTTTTTTCCGCCGCGAAATCTGCTTAAAAGCGGGCAAGCAGCAACAGGTTGCGATCGCTTTGGAAATCTTGGTAAAATCAAAACTATATAAATGAAAGAAATAAATATAAATAAAAACGGGAAAAAATAACCTAGAAAAACTATAAAATCTGGAAAATCTCTGTCACCCCACAACGCCCTCGCAAAGCGGCTTAAGACGTCGCATAAAACTTGGCCTCAAAACTTAAACTGGGAAGCCCCGAGAAGCTCAACTCGAGCGAACTCGAACTCGAACTCGAGTCCTGGTGGTTACCAGTTCCCGGGGTCCAGAGATAAAGTCAAATACTTGACAAGTCACAGGTAACAAGTACGAACTTATGAGGCCATCAAGTGTGTCGCAGTATGTGCGCTTATGCTTTCCCCTTGCTCTTGCTTTTGCTTTTGCTTTTGCCAGAGTGCCAGCAAAGTTTTCAAATTATTTTTGGTTACATAATTGGAATTGATAACTTTGGCCGAGACTCTCATTCGGGACATGCAGACTCGTACACACTGACTCGGCACACTGGCACACCCACTCTGCACTTGTATTTGTCAATAACAAGCAATTTAACAATTTCGCCCACACACAGGCACACACGCAGAAAAAGCGAAAAACTCTTGTAAAGTTATCATTCAAACTTGAAAATCAATAAAACTTTTCGATACAACTGCACCAGGCAGTGATGGCAAAGAAATCAAAATTCAATTGTAAGAAAAAGATTTTAGCTTAGATTTTAGCTAAAAAACGAAAAAGATTAAACTAGTTAAAATGAAAAAATAATAATAATTAATGCTCAAAGAAATAATATTTAAATTTATACAAAAACTTGGATAAGAAATATTTATAAGCAATATTGTCCATTTTGAAATTATTCAACGCATAGAAAATCAATTGTACGAAATAGATTTTAGCTTGGATTTTAGCTAAAAAAGAAAGGGATTATGCTACTTAAAAGATAAAAAATAATTTAATGCTAAAAGAAATAATATTCATATTCTCTTTGGTATTCAAAAACTAGGATAACAAATATTTATAAGCAATATTGTCCTTTTTGAAAGTATTCAACGAATAAAAATTCAATTGTAAGAAAAAGATTTTAGCTTAGCAAAAAAGAATGAGATTATATTACTCAAAAAGATAAAAAATAGTTTAATGCGACAGAAGAAATAATATATATATTCTCCTAGGTATTCAAAAACTTCGATAACATATATTTATAAGCAATATTGTCTATTTTTTAATTATTCAACCTATATATTTTGTAATTATAAATTTCTTATAACTATACTTCTTTAAAACTCCATTTATGCTGCCCAACATTTATTATTTAACCCAATTTATATATATTGAACATATATTTAATATAAATATATATTTATTTTAAATCCCACAAGGCAACAACTTGCATTTTCGGGCTTCAATTTAGCTAAATTCTCACCACTTCTAAGCGGAATAAAAATAAAAAAATGAAAGCATGAAGCAGGGCCAACATACACGTGATATCACCTCTGTCCCTGTGACATATTTCCTTTGTGGCTTAACAACGTACATTTTTTGTTACCCCCCAAAAAAGTCGAGGCAACTCCCTTTTATTTTTTTGTGGCGCTCCGGCTGCCTTTGCTTCGTTCTTTTATATTTTTTTTTTCTTTAATTTTGCGACTTTTAGCCAACCCGCACAATCAGTTTTCGCTATCTGCCGTCGTCGCTGCTGCTGTTCAAGAAAGTTAATTAAGAAAGTTTGATTTCTTATGGCTAAATAACGCTCCAAAGTTTCACTGACTGACAAATATCGAGTAATAATCAAATAAAAAGAAATCATAAAAAAGGAGAGAAGGAAACACGAAAAAAAAAATATGAAATTCCTTTCCCGCAAAATATTTCCTGTTGCCCCAGCCCTTATTTTTCGGTTTTTTTTTTATTGCGATTGATAAGCAAGTTAAAAGGGGGAAGGGCAGGCAATAAAAAGTTTTGGCCCAAGCCCTTTGTCTGCCTTGGTTACAAACAAATCAACAAATATTTGTTTCTTCCCCGGGCCATATTCCCTCTTGACTTTTTCGCCATATTCACCAAGAGAATCATCGGCACTTTGACTTTGAGGAAGTTGCAGCGGCATTCAAATGATTTTTCCGCGTTGCCAAAGGAACAAGGCCCTTTGATACATTTTTATATTTATTGGTGGCCCAAAAAAGGTGTTGAGTTCAATCAATATCAATATATAATTTTGATAAGTGGAGGATTTTTTAAAAATATATATCCAAATAAAAGAAACAACAGTTTAAACGGTATAAACCAGGCTTCTATTTTTTATTAATTTAAATGTTACTTATTTAAAAATTCATAAAAAAATCAACAGATGCTAGGAAGGGCATTTCACCATTCAACGTATGTTTCCAGATTTCATTTTTATGCATTTTATTTTACAATTACAATATTTATTAAGTGTTAAGGCCAAACGTAGAGGCCTTCGGCTTTATGAGCTGTTAAGTGGCCAACGGCAAACGGAAGGGAACGGGAATGGAATTGGCCCGATTGGGCCAGAGTCAGAGAGAAAGGCCATAAAGAAATGACTTATGAGCTGTTAACTGGACCCGAAAAACCGACTCATGAATTACGGCTATTTTCTGGGTTATTGATATAGGCCCCAGACCAGTTAGGCTTTCATCCGCCCACTCGGCACCGGCACCTCCAGGGGTTTCCCTCCCTGCTAATTGGCCACGTTCAGCGCCCCAAAGAACAGACCAAATGTTGCAAGTACAAAATGCAGAAATGGCCAAAAACATCCCAGGCCCAAAGGAAACCCGCCGGCATTCATGTCACATGCCACGGAAGTTGGCCAACACAGAGAAAGGGAGAGAGAAAGAGAGCGAGTTGGGCCGAAAGAATATTAAAGAAGCTGCCACTGCGAGCTAAACAACTTAATGACTTCCTGCTAGTTAGGCCTCCATGCACAGCCGCAGAGAAACAGCAACAACGACCAAAAAAAATACTCTAAATAAATAATAGGAAAAACTGATTGAAATTTAAAAATATACAGCTAAAAATATATAAAATATGAGAAAAGATAGAGTTCAAAGTTTGAATTTTAAGAAACTAAAAAAAAGAAATTTAATTATTATAATATAATGTCTGTAATTTTTGTACAGTGCTTAACAACAAGCGAACAACGCACTCGAAACTGTCGTCAACAACAACAAGGACGAGGACGAGGACAACAACTAAAGACATCTGTGCGAATGGATGTTTCCTTGGGGCTTCCATGGTCGCCAACGACCGCAGAGAGCGGCCATTACCAAGCGGACAAAAAGGCAGAGGGTGTGGGGTGGTACACTGTTACTGTAATATAATTTAAAATAATTTATTATAAAAATAGTCACATTAAATAATTTTATATATATTATATACATAATTCTAAATGATTTTAGTTATTGATTTTTATTCGAGTTATTGATTATTAACAACCTTTTAGAGATTATTCAATCAAAATATAATTTAAAATATTTTATTATAAAAATGGTCACATTAACTAATTGTATATATTTTGAATATATTATATACATAATTCTAAATGATTTTAGTTTTTGGTTTTTATTTGAATTATTGATTGCTTACAACCTTTTAGAGATTATTCAATCAAAATATAATTTAAAATAATTTATTATAAAAATAGTCACATTAAATAATTTTATATATTTTATATATATTATATATATAAGTCTAAGTGATTTTAGTTAATGATTTTTATTCGAGTTATTGATTGCCTACAACCTTTTGGAGATTATTCAATCAAAATATAATTTAAAATAATTTATTATCAAAATAGTCACATTAAATAATTTTATATATTATATACATAATTCTAAATGATTTTAGTTAATGATTTTAATTCGAGTTATGGATTATTTACAACCTCTGGTTACTTTATAGAAAACTTTACCTTTTTTATATGATCACTTTTTGCATAATTTTTGATTTTTTTGTCGCCGTGTGCAAAAAGTTGGTGGGGACGCCGCCTTAAAATTTATGTCGCACTTGCGACGCTTTATCTCTGCGGAGGAGAGACAAAGAGAGAGTACATAAATTTTTAATGCAAATTTCCTTTCTATAATTGTTCATACTTGGACACATTTGCATTTATTAAGCCCGAGCCTAAGAAGAAGCCCCTGCCAGCCTCTCCGCACTCCGCACTCCGTGGGCCACTTAGTTTGCGTTTATTGTACACTTTTTATGGGGTTTGCCCCCCTCTTTTCTGGCAGTTGTGGGAGGGAGATATTGCTATTTTGTTAAATTATGTTGAGCATTTTTATGGCAAGATTTGTTTTTTATGGCATCGAGAGTTGCTTGACTGTCGCTGTTCTCTTCTTTTTTTTTTGTTATTCTTAGTGCTTATTTTTATTGTATTGCTGAGGCCTGTCGGCCTTGGGTGGATTGAGAGGGTTTTGCTAAATAATTTGGAATAGTATTATATAATATTAAACACTTAATACTTTGTTTAATCTTTAATCTTTTGAATTATTCATTTAACTTTGATGATATTATTTTATATCTATTTTACTTTATTGTTTTAATTAATTCAATTTTGTATTCAAGAGTCTCCTTAGAACTCACCAATCGAACCTCGCTGATTTGCATTTGTCACACACATACACACATACACACCATAAGATGGCAAAGGGAAGAGCAGGAGGCAGCAGCGAGAACACTTGGTTGTCTCTGTTTTGACGGCATTTCATTTAATAAAATAAAATGAAACCCAAACGACAGACATCTGGTGAGGGCAAAAAAAAAAGGCGGCGAATACACAAAAAATGTGCGGATATTTCTTACCAATTTGTTGTATATAAATATACCTAAAAAAAATGCAATGGAAAATCAGTTACTGAGGTACTAAAGTATTAATTAATTAAATTCAAATAAAATTTATTCAAAGTAATAGAAGTTTACCAATGATTTTATTTACCATAAAAAGTTCACCAAAATGAAATTTGAGGCAACTTCGCTTATTTAAAGTAAAGTAAAGTACAAGTTAAATTCAAATTAAATTTATTCAAAGTAATAGAAATTCACCATTAATTTTATTTACCATTATAAGTTCACCAACAAGAAATTTGATGCAAGTTCGCTTATTTCAAGTAAAGTAAAGTAAGTGTTAAATTCAAATAAAATGTATTTAAAGTAATAGAAATTTACCAGTGTTGTTATTTACCATTAAAAGTTCAACAACAAAAAATTTGATGCAAGTTCTCCCATAAATTCCCCAACAGAATTCACCAATCATTCCAATTTAGTAATTAAAATTCACCAATCCTTTTTTAATATCATTAAAAGTTTACCAACAAGAAATTTAATGCAAGACCAACGACCAAAAATTCCTGAAAATCCACAGGAACTGAAAAGCTCATTGTGGAGTTCACCAATAATTTCCACCAATGAATTCATATTTACCTACAATAGTTTTTTTTTGCGTGTGTGCGACAACAACAAGTACTGGCAATTCCATTGCGGAAATGACACTGAAGTGATGAACCAAATCAGCAGCACTTTTCTGTTATTAGAAGCTGTAAAAAAACAAACAGCAATCGAGAAGGGGAGGGCTGTGCCGGGCTGAAGGCGTGACAGCTCGAATAGGCTCCAACAATTGGCAATAGGAGGAAAGGCATGAAAAGCACAGGGAAAGCTGAGGAAAAGCGAAGACAAATAAGAAAACCCGATGACAGGGCAGCATTTGGCAGGCGCAACATGTGATGGACACCGAAAACAAAAAGGGAAATATCGAAGGGCCACGCACACGAAATATATATACAAATATCTATACCGATATCTGATATGCTGACAGGTCCCGGCGTCAAATAATCAAACTGTCAAACCGAAACTCCACTGAACTGCAACCAATTTGAATTAATTAAATTGGCCCGCAAACATATTTGATGTAATTAGCCCAACAAATTACTCTGTCGCCCCATAAATAATCAATCGAGTAAACAAGCAGTCGCAGCGCAAAAACATGTCCACATATGTAATATATATAGTGCAGTACTGTATGGAGTATTTTCCAAAATACAAAAATAACTAAACAAATAAATACCAATTTGGTTGGGTTTGCAGTTGGAGTTGGGAAGAAACATAAATTAAGTGAGGGCTGCCTTCGAAAACGGAACATGATTTGTGGCAACACAAAGTTGCATGCAACTTGCCATGCCTCCGTATTGCCTCACCCTCACCGCCGCCATCTGCTAGTTTTATAATATCGAGCAACATATGTTGGCAATAACGTGCACCACGGGCACGGGCACGGGCCCATCCATTTGGCCGGGTCCAGCCTTGAACCACATAGCACCACAGCCCCCAATGGCCATCATCCAACCCATGCCGCCGCCTCCTATTATTGCATAAAGTTTTACTTTTATCATGGCCAACCGTTGTTGGTTGCATCTCGCACGGCACAAAAAAATTTAATCTAAGATATTGGTCAAGCCAAAGATCGAAGTATTCATACAAATTGTGCCAGAAGTGTTGGAGAATATTCAATCAATACTAAATCAAATCCGTCTTTAATGTATGTATTAAGATATTTAAGAAATCACAAATAAGTTTAGCAACAATTCACCAATGAAAATTCCACAACAAACTCACCAATGATTTTAACAATAATATGGATTTAGTATTGACTTTTTCTATTAAAATTTATGGAATAATGTACCCTGATTTTAACCCATAAACATTCACCAACAACTCACCAATGAAAATTCCACAACAAATTCACCAATGATTTTATCAATAATAAGAATTAAGTAATGACTTTTTTTATAACAATTTATGGAAAAATTAACCCTGATCTTAACCTGTTTATCGGTTAATAATACCAATAAATCGATACTAAAGCTCAATTGAACTTTTAGAATTCACCAATAAATTTAGCAATAATTCACCAATGAAAATTCCACAACAAATTCATTAATGATTTTATTAATAATAAGAATTTTAGTAATGACAATTTATAGAAAAATTTACCCTGATTTTAACTGATAAATATTTACCCATAAATCGATAAAAAAGAATCATTAATTAGTTCAACAATTAAATCTCACCAATGGAAATTTATTAATAAATACGTATATTTTAAATAATAATTCGGTTCTGTGTACTCGGCTAGCTCTCCTGAAAAAAATATGAACAAGCTCCAAAGAAGCAGCGTAAACTTCTTAACCAAAAGTACTGCTACAGAAAAAGCACCACACACATTCGATGCGGATACGGATACGGACACCGACACGGATGCGGATGCGGATGCGGACACGAACACGGCTGCGGAAATGCGGATGTGGCGCAGAGGGGTGCAAACGAAACTTACACCATTTGCGCAGCTTGTGGCTTGTTTTCCAGCCACCTTTTTGACCACGTTCCTCGAACTTTTGGCCTCTTCCTTGGCCGAAAAGTTTGCGCCGTCCAGTGTGGCCAGAGCTTAAGTTTTTTTTCTTTTCGGTGCTAAGCGGTGCTCGTGTGACCATATAAAGCGATTACCGAACTCTGATCTGTAAAGGAGAAAAGCATTTGCAGAAGGAAATAAATTGGCCAGCTTCCAATGGCTTACTAACGAGTAATCAAAGCCTTTGGCTTACAACAACGCTGAGAGAAATACATACGTGGTTTTTTAATTATTTTGTAAATATTTTGGAATGCTTAGACCTCAAAAGAAATGCATTTCTATCAAATTAACTAAGGTTCATTGACCCATGTTAACATATTTACTTATCTCGCGAAAGTAGCCAGTCGCCCACTGGTTTTCCCTTGCAGCTTATGTCACGCAGCTTTCGGTGGCTTATAACCCACTGATTCTGTTGCAGCCAGTCGCTCTGGATTTGTTTTTTTTTCTTTGCTTTTCCTCCAACAATCGGCGGGATCAAGCTCCCTTCCTCACAGCGGGCAGTCTCAGCTCTAAGCTCCGGCAACTTCCTCTTTTTCGCTCTCCCTCTCGGCGCCACAAAGAAAAACTTTACACAAAGATTATTTAGTTACCAGCTCTGTGTCTGTCTGTAGGAAAAATAATAATAATGCTGCCACTGAGGACGAAGCCCTTTGGATCCCCTGCCATTAGCTAGATGAAGCAAAGGTCGCGATCTGTGCCACAGTCAATTACATGCATATTTATTTATTTATATATATGAAAGATTAATCCTTTCTTCATTTACCCATATTGGTGTCAAAGTGCTCGCTGAATATTTCATTCCCCTGCTTTGCCACATTTATTGGCTTGCAGGAAAAAGAGCAGGAGCAGGACCAGGACTCTGACACCGAAGACATTCCACAACTTGTATGACATTCGCAATGACACACTTGGCAGGCGACGGAGAAAAGGATTCACCGCCGCCGCCCCCAAATGAAATGCGAGTCAATTGCACACGAGTTGCGGAATAAGGGGACGCACTTCAAGACCCGCAAAAAAGGCAATACAATGCGAGGGAGAAACCCTGAAACAAAAACCATATGCGTCCCTGATGCAGGATCTGCTTATTGCCGCTAACCCGGTCCAAGTCCGATGCCATTGTTAAGGCCAACTGCCGGACAATTGAGTTCTCGTCCTCAGCATCTATCGGTATACCCTTGCAGAAGGTCCTATAACTAAAGAGGCATAGATGATATTTTTCACAAATAAATAATAATTTAATTTGTGATTTTATGTGGGATTTTTCTAAGAAGAAAAATATGTACAATAAATAATTCTAGGGCATTGTCAGCAAGGGTATTTATGGTACCTTTAAAGCCCCGATAGCTGCTCTATTTTTTATTTTTAAATACAGATGATATATTTCACAAATAAATAATAATTTAATTTGTGATATTATGTGGGATTTCTCTAAGAGAAAATATATATATTTAATAACCGTTGTCAGCAAGGGTATTTATTGTGCCTTTAAAGCCCCGATAGCTGCTCCATTTTTTATTATTTCCCTTTTTTTCATCTTTTCCTTTGTTTTCTGCCTTTTCAGCTTTCTTGCGCACGATTTGTTTTGCTGCTGATGCTGCTGCTTTGACGCTTGGCCCGCTCAATTGGTTGCAAGTGCAATATTTTGATTTGCAATTGTTTCCACTTCTCACTTCTGGCATCATTTTAATTGCCAGCCTGTGGCGGCGTTGTTTTTTCTATAATTTTGTCTTATTTCTGTACAAAATTGTATTCTTAAATATTTATTTGGAATATCGGTGGCCTGACATTTGTATGCATTGCGGGGAATACAAGAGCTGAAACTAATTTCCATTGTGCAAATTATTTTGCCCATCGTCAGCTGTCTGGCATAATTTTGCGGCCAGTTGTGTCTCTCATAAAAATATATGGATAATCGGGGATGTCAAGAATTTATTAATGTAAATATGGAAATAAAATTTACAATACTAAAAAATCAATATTTATTCCTTTAAAAAAATAAATATATTTATAAAGTTTTTAGAAAAAGATTCCTCAAAAATAAACTGAATTAAGTTACTTAAAAATGGTATTAAGCCTTTAAATATTTCTGGCAGATTTCTCTCTTTATTTTTCCAGGAAAAGGCTCAAGGCCTTTTTGCTGTTGTCAACAATCTATTTGACAGCACTGTTCCAGGGTGCTGCAGCTGCAGTTACTGTTGCAGCTGCCGCTCCCAAAGGGTTGCCAGATTGCCTGACTTTTGCTCGACGGCAAAGGGGATTCCCCCAACTGCCGTACTGCTGTACTGCTGTGCTTGCCCATGCACAATGCATACAAATTGCATTACAATCAGCCAGGGCAAACATGGAAATATATTTAAGGAAGAGGAATGCTTGAAATCGTTAAAAGAAACGAACAAAGCATGGCAAATATTTATATACAAATATTTTTGTGCTCTAAGCCCAAACAGCACAGAGGGAGTAAAACTTTCATCTTCTTCCTTTGCTTCGAAATGGAAGATGGGCAAATGAAAGTGGAAAGGACGACACAAATGCAAAAATTTCCAAATGTAATTTGGAAAATTGCAAAAAACCAAAATGGGCGGCGGGCGTCGGGCGGCGGTCGCTTGTCGCACATCACGTCCTTGGCTGCCACGCCCACCGAACAAACGCCCTTAGGACGTAGGAGTATCCACATTAATTGGCAGCTCCCTGTCGCCGGAGGACCTCGGCAAATGTATCTTTGTATCTGCTGTATCTCTGGAGAGAGCAAAAGATGAAAGCCAAACATCGGTACTCTGGACATGAACTTCCAGCCGCACAGCTGTGGCCAAGACATTAGCAATGTGCAATCCAACTATTTCTAGAATTTTTGCATTTGTTTAATAATGTATTCTATTTTTTTTTAATTTAATGTATCAAGAAAATAGTATTTTTGAGGGTATTGAAAGTAAATCCAGAAACTTAAAAACCTTCATCGAAATGTTGACCAATAAACTTGGCAATAATAAAACCAATTTAATTATATTTTCAAGCAAATAAACCAATGACTAATAAATTAGAAAAAAATACCCATAGACCTTTAGAAACCTTCTAAATATATAATAAATAAATGTAGCAATTTGTAATTATTTTATATCAATATTCCTTTAAATTTTTCCTCCGCTGTAATAAACTAATGACTAAAATATAATAATATAATATAATAAAAAAAAACCCATAGACCTTAAAAAACATTCTAAATATATAATAAATAAATTTATCAATTTGTAATTATTTTATATCAAATTATAAAAAACCCCGTAGACCTTTAGAAACCTTCTAAATATATACTAAATAAATTTAGCAATTTGTAATACATTTTTTATCAATATCCCCATTAATTTCCCCTCCGCTGTCTCTATATATTTTTTTAATTTGTGCCGTCTTGGTTGACAAGAAAGGAAATACTTTATTGTTTGCATTTATAATTTATACGATATATCTTCTTGGCATGATCCTTGGCCGCCTTGGCCTCCTCCACCGCCGCTTCCTTTGAGTCTCTTGTCATTTTATTTCATTACATCTCATTGTTGTCCCTTTTGGCTTTTGTGCTTTTCTCAAATATTTACATGTACCTTTTTTTCCGTTCCTTCTCCTCCGCTTATTTCTTCATCTTCTCAGCCCCACAGGAGGAACAAAAAAAAAAGAAAGAAAGGAAGAATATCCTGCTGCGTCAGTGTTAACCTCCCCGGCTGCCTGCTGGGCCGTAATGGCATTTATTAATTGCTATGTAAATAACTTGAAGTCAATTTTAATGGGAATTGTGTTGGCGCAATTCAAACGAGGCAATTTGCAGCCTCATTTGAATGCCTTCCGCCGTTCACTCCAGATATCCCGAAATGATTAGTGTTTCTCGAGGCAAAAATAAATCACTGACTTATGACCAATTAGTTGGAGAATAAATTTAAATTTCTGGAATTTCCTAAATTTAAATGCTAGAATAAAATTCGGAAATAATAAATACATTAACTGAATTGATTAAATGATTTTGTCATCAATCCCCATTTAAATTTTAAGGCATTCCTCTCAATACATTTTGGGCAAACAGTAATTGAACAATTAATAATCCCATAACTCACCGGCCCCGGGCCAATAATTCTTAATAATTCCCAAGCTTCAATGCCCATTCAGGGCGACTTACAACACAGAGCTCTTTGTTTTTGGCAACTGACTCGGGTTCGGGGCCAGAAACTAAGCCAAAAATAAACCAAAAATGAACCGAAACGAAATCCATGTGTTTTTCTAGTCGTCGGTGGTCGGTCGTGTGTGTACACTCGTATGAATGAGTATTTCAGTTATTTCAACTGAAGGCCAACATAATGCACACAAAAATGCCAGCATTTAAATGTCTATCTCTCTGTCTCTGAGTATCTGCATTTTGGTGGAGCGGTGAGTATAGTGAGCGACACTTTTGTGAGGCGAGGCACAGCAGGAGTAGCTGCTTGTAAATCTCTTTTTAATTGCATTTAGCCGCAAACAAATTCCAGTAAGCCGGACAACACCAACTCACAGCGGTTGCACTCCCAATTCTAGACCAACTCCAACTCCAACTCCAGCTTCGGCTGGAACTTCAGGAACCCGGCTGAAACTAAAAACCGCACGTGAACTAAAATGCAGGACACAGAAAAGTTAAAACAGGCTCTGGCTGGCACTGGCACTGGCACTCTGGCACTGGCACTGGGCTACACAAATTGTTTAAACATATACCGGGGCAAACCCAAATACAATCCAAATCGAAAAGGAGCCCAGACACAGTCGAGGCGAGGCTGCAGTCACAGTCAATTATACAAATTGCATTTGTGTTGCTCTCTTGCAGGCCATTTGCATACCACCCACATCCCCTAAGCCGCCTCAATCTCCACACTCCACCCTCCCAGCCTTTTAGCCCTGTCTGTATTGGATTTGGCCACACGTCGTGTGTCGCCCACGAAAAAGTCAACCAAAGCTGTAGCCATCCAAAATGCATATGCTCACACCTTAGTGCTGAGCCGATTTTGTGGGGGATTTCCAAAAAAAAAATGGGGTCAAAAAACTAGGTCTGCAAAGGTCTCTCTTTGTGAAGTTGTATAAATAATTTAATTTATGCCTAAATAATCACAAGGGACATATATATATTTTTTTTTTCTTAATATTCTAGTGCGACAAGGGTAAAGTTATATTTATTGCACTAGTCAAAATGGACACAGATTACATATATCTTAATCTAACAATTTACTAACATTTTGATTTCGTTAACTTATTTCTATATTATTTTATTTTTATTTATTTTGTATTATTGTTTTATACTTATATAATCTTTATTTTCGCTTACTATTTTTGTTTATTGATTGATTGATTGATTTATTGACTTACATCCTAGCACAACAAGATTATCTTTAGAGTACTAGTCACATCGATTTTATACATTGAAATTCTTATAAATAACAAATTGATTTTAAGTATAATATTAAATTAACATAAAAGTTTTGTGACATATTATGAGTGTAGTTGTATTTTATAAAAAATTTTACTTATCTATGTATTATAATTATTATTATTATTATTTTTTTTTTTTATATTAATTTCCCAATTGCTTCTGTGTTTATTATTTTAGGTGTTGAAAAAGGAGTTTTTTAAATTGCGTTGCGTTTTTGATCTGCTTGATGTGGTTTGGAAGTCGATTCCAAAGACGAACAGCGTGTATATAAAAGTGTCTTTCTATACTATACTATATCACTTCTTCTTATAGAAGTGGCGAAACGTAATTTTTCGAACAGGTATGATGGCTCTTTAGTAAATATTATTTTGTGTAGCAAAAGTAAAGCCCTTGCGTTTGTCCAGTCATTAAAATTGAGATTAAATATTTTATACGAAAAAGGAGATACATGATCAGTTCTTTTAAGGTTAAATATATACCTTGCCACACTATTAAAAGCTACTTTTAATTTCTGCTTGCTTATTGCATCACAGTTTCCAAAAACCTCTACTCCATAAAATAAGGTAGGCATTAGATAGGTTTTAGCAATAAGCATTTTTAGTTCAGGAGTTAAAAAGTATTTTGAATTCTGTAGTTGCCTAAGTAAGCCATATGTTTTTCCAACCGCTTTAGCATATGGTCACTCCAGCTCAAAACGGAGTTAAATGTAAAGCCTAGGTTATTGGCAGTGCTTACATATTCAATGGAGGAGTTGCCTATTCGAAGTTTTGGAAGGTCTGCCGTATTTAACGATTTTTTATATATGATTAGACATTTTGACTTGGTGGGATTTATAAGCAACCCATTTTTCTTCGCCCACTCATTT
>VNJZ01003311.1:0-13756 GCA_008042795.1 Drosophila asahinai
TTATGATTTTGAAGATTGGAGTTGTTGTTGAAGGATTTAGGCTATTCCTAGTGATACGGTATTGCAAAAGGTTGAATATCCTTCAGGATTCACTTTTGGATACGGCAGATTGTTTTATTCGTAGTACTTCTAACATAAGTCCATTAGGATTCACATGGTACGCGGCACTGTTCGACGGGATGTTGTAACTGACTGCATCTCACATTTTCCGCGGTCGCGAAAAGCTATCCGACTTTTTAACTTCTGCGCTTTGTACGCATTCACTTTGGTCTTTGGGAATTTCGAGTCTTTCCGAACAGACTTCCCGTCCTTAGCTCTGACTTCGACTCTCGACTATCCGTCCGTAGCTCTGACTTCGACTATCTCGCACGGCTATATTGGGATCTTTTATATCCAAAGACTGCGCCAAGTATTGCCTAGGAATCTCCGGAATGGAACACAAAAGTGTTCTCACCTAGTGTCATCCATTCCCCTCTTATCGCCTATTGGCTGGGGTTATATTTGGGTCGTCTTTGTTCTAATGTTTGCTAGGTTAGCAAATTCTGCGGTGTTGGGTTGCAGCTGATTGCATGGCCCAATTTTTGTGCAATCTGGCCCGTGTTGATTTTCTAGAGCATTAGTGCATTGGCTTTTCTTGCTTTTCTTCCGCGTTAACCAAATGATTCACGTCGGCCCTAAACGGCGTACGTAACAGGCATTAAAAAAACCTTGGCCAAGATCCAGAGACACTATTACTGGAAAAATAGGTTTAAAGACATGAAAGAGTACATAAGAAAATGTCCTAAATGCCGAAAGTTTAAAACGACTAAACACACTAAGACCCCATTAATTATAACTGAAACTCCACAAAGAGTTTTCGACAGGGACATTTGGATACAATTAGTCCACTACCTAAATCGAACAATGGCAAGTAACACTAATATGCGATTTAACCAAATATTTAGCCATACCAATCCAAAATAAAAATGCAAAAACAGTAGCTAAAGCTATTTTTGAAGAATTTATTCTGAAGTACGGTCCAATGAAGACGTTAATTACGGACATGGGAACAGAATATAAAAACTCAATAGTACAGACTTGTGCAAGTATTTAAAAATTGACAACATCTACTGCACACCACCACCAAACAATTGGAACAGTCGAAAGAAGCCATAGAACCTTTAATGAATTCATTCGATCCTACATTTCAGTAGATAAATCTGATTGGGACGTATGGCTCCAATATTTCGTTTACTGTTTCAATACGACACCCTCTATGGCACATGATTATTGTTCATATGAGTTAGTTTTCGGTAAGGCATCAAACTTACCAATTTAATTTAATAGGATAGATACAATAGAACCATTCTACAATGTAAATGACTATGCTAAGGAATCTAAATATAGGTTAGAAATAGCTTATAAAAGAGCTAGAATAATGATAGAAGACAATAAGACTAAAAATAAGGAATAATATGATAGGAGATCTAGAGATATTCATATCAGCATAGGAGACCTAGTTTTGCTTAAAAACGAAACTGGACATAAGTAAGATTTCAAATATACAGGGCCATTCACTGTAGAAGACATCGGAGAAAGAGATAACATCATAATCTCTGATGATAGAAATAAAAAACAAACAGTTCATAAGGTTAGGTTAAAGAATTTCATTCATAATTTTCAACTTAATAAATAGCAATGGTCTGATCTTTATTCTTTATTCTTTATTCTTTATTCAAATGTTAACAAAAATTTACTGCTAACGTTAAAAATATAATAATAATAATATAATAATAATCTTAAACTTAATCTTACCCCCAACCGGGTAGGAGAACTTTTTAACGATATGCTCCGTCTCATATCGGAACCAAATCAACCAAATAAGTTATAATAATACATACTGTTCGGGGGACGTCAACCGCGATTGAAGGCAGCTTCGTAGGGCCCACGGGTGGTGGTTGATGATAGCCGGTTAGAAGCTTTGGGGGAGAAAGAACACTCGGCGATCGCGAGAAGGAAAACACTTGACTTTTCAAAAGTAACGCGGACCGACCGGGCGTTATATTTCTCTGGTTGACAATTTAGAACTAACTTAATACTAATTGAGCGCTGTGCTTCAGAGCGCAATGGAACTTCACGGGAGCGGGACAATGGGAGAGCCTGGAAGCACCAGCATCCAGCGCTAGAGTGTGGGCAAAGAGAGAGGAGAGCGGACCATACAGGGTGCTTCTCGGCCTGAACATTCCGCCCCCCTTGCAACCACTGGCGTTGCAACATCACTGGCCCTGGTTGCAGGCCCCGGAGAGGATCCAGCCGAACGTCGTGTTCTGGGCCACGGGCAGTCCCTCGTCGACCAGATGGAACCCTGGTTGGATGACCTGGGAATACACATCCGCACCCAGGATCAGGGAAATTGTCGCCGGCAGGCAGAACCGCTTGTCGGCCAACGGGAGATCCTTGAACTTCTCCACGACCGTCTCAGGGATCGCTCGGATTGGGGTGCGGATGCGGATGCTCGGCTCAACCTTCAGGACCACCTCCAACTTGGTCCCGTCGTTGACCTTCGACCGAACCGTCGCCGTGCAGACCTTCTCGTCACCGACACTGGTTGTCGGCAACTGAAAGGCGGACGCCAGGGACGCATCAATACAGCTCGTCGGGGTGCACGGGTCGATGAGAGCGGCTGTGTCAAAGGTCTTCAGCCCGGTCTCCAGAATGACCATGGCTGTCGGCAGGACGTTGACGCTGTGCCGTTGGAGGAGGGAGGAGAGCGTTGGACCCGGTGTCGAGGAGGCTGAGCGCGGCGGGGAGTCGAGCGCTCTGCGAGTTGGCGGATCTTGGCGCCGCGAACGCTGCTGCGAAGCGGAGGATGCCGATCGGCTGGGAGGCGCGAGCGCTTGGCGAGCTGGCGGATCTTGCCGGCGCGAACGCTGCTGCGAAGCGGAGGATGCCGATCGGCTTGGAGGCGCGAGCGCTTGGCGAGCTGACGGATCTTGCCGGCGCGAACGCTGCTGAGAAGTGGTACGTCGCTGAGGATTGGGAAGCTCCGAGATATGGAGCAGCGTATGGTGCTCCCGGTCGCAAATTCTGCACCGGTCATCGCTCCGACAGCTCCCTTGCGAATGCTCATGGGCGAGGCAATTCGCGCAGTACTTATTTATCAGCACCGCTCGGAGCCGCTTCTCCGCGCTCAGTTTTTGGAACCTCTGACACCTTTTCAGAGGGTGAATTCCACGGCAGACTCGACACCGATAGGACTGCGTACCTCGCGTACGCCTGCTCTCCAATGCTTGGACGCTTCGTGGTCGTGGAGCCATTCTCAATGAATCAGACGGTGAGTCATGGAAAAAGAAAAAAAACAGATGGGGATGTTTTGTGCTGTAGTGTTGCGTGCTTATGGACTATGGATGGCAGAAAAAAGAATACTAGGTAGAAGATGTGGAAGGCGCCCCCGGTAAGAGAACATCCTTAGTAACTGGACGCCGGACAACGCCGCGTGCCGTACGGATGTCGACTACGCGGACGTTACCATCGGCTCCTGGAAAGACGGATTCGATTCTACCTAGTCGCCACTCATTCGAGGGCAGATTGTCGTCATTGATGACGACCATGTCATCGGCGCGAAGATTTTCCGTGGGAAGTTGCCACTTGTTGCGCTTGTGCAGCTCCTTAAGATATTCTTCCTTCCACCGAGCGCGGAATGCTGATGTAGGGACTTTAAGTGCTGCCACCGGTTCACAATGGACTTGGGTTCTCCCTTCACTTCGGGTTACACTATAGACAGAATAGGCCCACCAACAAGAAAGTGCCCTGGTGTCAACGCTAAGAGATCAGTTGGACCCTCAGACATGGGAGCTAGCGGTCTGGAATTTAGACAAGCTTCGATTTTAGCTAGGAGGGTGGAAAGCTCTTCAAACGTGTACTTTCGCGTAGCGGTGGACTTATTAAACAAGGTCTTGAAGCTCTTGACACCAGCTTCCCAGAGGCCTCCCATATGGGGTGCCCCAGGAGGAATGAATTGCCAGTTGAGCTGCTGATGACTATACGCATCAGTCACAGACTCTTTTACGGTTTGTAAAAAATCTCGGGCGAGCAGGGTGGAAGCGCCGACAAAGGTTTTCCCATTGTCGGACTGCACTTGACTTTTCAAAAATTTCTGCGGGTAACGTACTTTCGATTATCGATTCTTTCCCAACATATGTATCAAATTTCAAGTGAATGTCATTTTTTGTTTGGCTGTGAAAGGCGTAAAAGTTATGACTGTTTTGCGTGCTCGGCGATTGCGTTCTTGGCTCTTCTGGCCGCTTCCATTGGGACGATTGGGCTTTGCTTTCGATATCATATCATATACCCATGATTCGTCACCAGTTATGACCCTTTTGAGTAAATCTGTGTCGTCGTTGACGTCATTCAACAGTTCTAGAGCTATTCTCATGGGACGGGTCTTTTGGTCAAAATGTAGAAATTTCGGAACAAACTTCGCTGACACACGTCTCATGCCCAAAACGTTAGAAAAAAATGCATGGTACGAGATAAGCGATATTCCAACATCCTCAGCCACTTCTCTAATAATGATTCGACAATTTCCCAAAAAAATTGTCTTCACTGCTTGAACGTTTTCATCAGTTGTTGGTGTGCTTGGGCTCCAGAACGAGGGTCGTTATTGGAATCTTCCCGGGCATCTTGAAAGAGTTTGTACCACTTGAAAACATTTTTTTTACTCAGAACAGTTTCACCGTATGCCACTGTCAACATTCTTTCGGAGTTTTTTATTTTAAGAAGAAAAAGATGGCATGGGCAGAGAAAAGGATTGAGGAAAGCCGGCTGCACTTCGCAAAACTCCCGCAATTGGCCTCGAAAGGTTTTGCCAATAAGGTGGAGGAGATGCTTGCAAAAAAAAGGCACCGCTCCGCCAGAGCGCCGCTAAGGACGCTCCAGTGAGCCAGCGGCAACGCGGGTGCAAGGAGGCAGGCCCTCCACCCAAGATGATGACGAAGGTCAGTGAAGTGACCAAACAACATTTGATCGTGGCACTCATGGAGCGGAGTGACGACAACGGCAAGATGACCGAGGCACGGTGAAATAAGGTGCACGCGCGGCTCGCTGTTTGCACGGATGGACGAGGACCCCAAGGCTCCCATGCCCACATTCAATGGTGCCGGGTGGCTGAATGGGGTCAACATCCTGAAGTGCATGGACGACCCGACTCGAAAGTGGCTGACGCAAACGGTCGGCCAATTGGAAGCGTTGTGGGAGGAGGTCATGCTGGAGGTGTTGGACATGGAGATAATCCCAATTATACCGAAGGCGAAGGTACTCTTTCCTATCGCAATCTAAGGGGACCGCTGAAGCTACAACAGCGACAAAACCCGACATCCCAAACGCTGACTGGAGGACCCTCCACATTGCGAGCCCACTACCCAAAGAGGCGGACCAATGTGTGGTCCTTCAGATTAACAAAGAGGCGGAGAATGTCCTGTATCCACGATTCGGGAAGATGGCGTGGGGCATGGGTAGCGTATACCTACGCCTCAAAAAGCGCCACCCCGGGGACAAAGATGCGCATACCCTGCAGGCGGGCAAGGTGGAGAAAGACCTAGGTCTGGAGTCCATCGTCGATGCCGCCCAGGATCTGAAGCTGGAAGGTTCGGAGGAGGAGGGGGACGGTGACCTGACCGTAGTAGTCAACCCGTCAGGAGGTGAGCAGAGTGCCCATGACATTGATGGTGATGCAACTCAACCTCCATAAAAGCAAGGTCGCATCGACTCCTGATTGCCATAGAGCAAGGGTCCTTCGACACAGCCTTTGTCCAGAAGCCATGGATTGCCTCTGTCAATTCCGTGGTCGGAATAAGGTCCTCCAACTACAATATTTTCTATGCATCATCGGTAAGCAGGAATAGAACCACCGTAATCGTGCGGTGACGACTTGACTGTGGTGATGCTAGAGAGCGAGGAGAAGCGCTTTTTGGTAGCCTCCTGCCACATGGCACACGACAGGACAGCTCCACCAGAGGAACTCAGGAGCCTGTTAGAACCCGGCCCGAAAGACCAGCAACTGCTCGTGGGTGCAGACGCCAACGCACATCATAGCGTGTGGGGGAGCCCCGACATCAACGACAGAGGTGAGCCACTCTTAGAATTTATACTTTCAACTAACTTATCTATAGCAAATGTGGGGGAGGAGCATACATACGTAGGCCCCAGTTCATCAAATTTACTAGACATATCACACTTCACAGGACAAAGTACTATGCTATCGAAACCCCCGGAATACAAACTGGGAAAAGTTTAAAAAGACAGTCACGACACGTCCGGGCGTGGTTAAATCCGCGGAAGACAGAGACCCTTTCCAAGGAATTACTAGATGCGTAACATTCATTATGCCCAGTATCGAGAACTAAAAAGAGGACTAAGCCACCTGGTGGAACAAGGACCTATCGAAACAAAAAAATAACCTCAGGGAATTCTTCAGAATCCCCATGCAGGCGAAAGATGATGTCATCAACAAAGAATACAAAACACTACTTACAGAATACAAGAAACAACTATGCAGGGCGCAAAGAAGCTCGTGGAGACGCTTCTGCTTCGATATCGATACGTTCCCAGAAGCGGCTAGACTCCGGAAGTAGTTAACAAAGCAACCTACCGTACAGAGTCAGCTTAAACGGGACGACGGACAGTGGACTGAGGACAGCAAAGAGGCCCTAAGAGCACTAATGCAAGCACACTTCCCAGGATGCACGGAGGTCTCCGATGCCAATGAGCACCAGGTCCTAGCAACTGGGATTGAAAACCCCCCAACTGATCTTATATCCTCTAAAATAACCCACTGGACTATAGACTCCTTTGCGGGTATAAAAGCACCAAGAATAGACGGAATATTTCTAGGCATGCTATAGGTGGCCAACAGGGTGACCGTTTATGGTATTTTTTACAATGTAAAAACCGCTCTCGCTGTCCATAAACGAACTATTTTGTTAAGAATTTTATTTAATTTTATCAATACCAAGGTGCCGAAGTAAATAAAGTTAAATTTTTAACAAAATAATTTGTTTATGTAGAGCGAGAGGGTTTTTTACATTGTAAAAAATACCACAAACGGTCACGCTGGTGGCCAAAGATGAAATCACCCCATGGATCTCCGCAATATACACAGCTTGTCTAAGCACTGGATATATCCCTATCTAATGGAGGACCTCTCGGATTGTCTTCCTGCCAAAAGCAGGAAAGTGCAGCCACATGAGCCCCAAGGACTACAAACCGATAAGCCTCACCTCATTTGTACTAAAAACACTCGAAAAGTTGCTGGACTTACACATCAGAAAGAATGTAGGCAGACTAATGTCGACCGACCAGCATGCCTAACCCAAAGGGAAATCTGTAGAAACTGCACTGCACTATTAGAGTGTTTGTGGACATATCCGGAGCATTTAACAACGTCAAGACAGAATCTATATTGGAATGCCTAAAAGCGACCTGCCATCGACCTCTGGATAAGGATCTTCTAAGTTGTAGGCGGGTACAATCCGATTGGGGCACCGCTTCCATTGTGAAGGGGCGCACAGAGGCACACCCCAAGGTGGAGTTATGTCGCCCCTCCTATGGAAAATGGTGGTGGACGTCCTAATCAAGAAATTTTAAAGGAAGCCCCATAAATAAGAGCTTATGTCGACGACATAAGCATAATTATTAGGGGAGTCTGTCCATCGACTCTCAGCTCTGTCATGGAATTAACACTCAGGGAGATATGTGAGTGGGCGGAGAAGGTAGGACTCAGTATCAACGCGGTCAAGACAGACCTCATTCTCTTTGCCAAGAGATACAAGGTACAGCTATGGATCCCCCCGAAAGTCAACCCAACCAGGCTGACTCCGAAAACACAAGTCAAATACCTCGGCATAGTACTGGACAGCAAGCTAGCATGGAAACCCAATGTAATGGAGAGATTGAAAGGCCAGCATAGCGCGATACGCATCCAAGAAGATGCTTAGCTGCACATGGGGCCTATCACTCTTATGCATTGGATTTACATATCGGTGGTGCGTCCGACTCTGCTGTATGGAGTCTTAGTGTGGTGGCAGGCCACGGAAAAGAGGACTTACAACAGCCTTATGGAGAAAACTCAGCGGCAGGCACTGCTCTGCATATCAGGTGCTGAGGTCTACCCCAACAAAAGCGCTCGAAACCATACTCGGAATCGACCCCATAGATATCCACGCGTAACTTACTGTAGGTAAGGCAGCACAACGCCTAGTTGCAGCAGGAAACATGTCGCTTCAAAAGTTTGAGCATATTTCAATTGGTCGTGACATGATCAGTATATCTGACTACATGATATCCAGAACTTACCCGGATTTCGAAACATCAACATTCATGGGACCGGACGACTGGAAAAACGGTCAGGGCCATAATAAACACTTTAACGTTTACACTAACGGCTCTAAGATGGAAGGAGGAGTAGGAGCGGGCATATATTGTACAGACCCTTAGATAAGGCTGTCATAGAAGCCGGTGGCCAATGCAGCATATTCCAGAAGTCTTCGCCATCGGGAAAGCAGAAGAGGCCGCGCAGACAGCCAAGCGGCGATAAGATCCATGCAGTCTTCAGCGTTCTATTCCAAAAATGTACTGGCGAGCAGGGAGGCACTAGATATCCCCAGCACGACAAAGTCAGTGCGTATCTACTGGGTTCTCAGCCACCAGGGCATCGATGCTAACGAGGCGGCGGACGATTTTGCAGAATGGAGAACGTGTCTTTCTCCTTAAGAACGCTTCAAAGCGAGCTAGAGAGACGGGCCGATGTGCAAATCAAAATAAGGTGGAGGAACTACCTGCAAGATCTCAAAATGCATGTGTAAGGAACGCAATGACAAACTCAGCCACCACCATAGAAACAATGCAGACAGAATACTGGCTGCGACGCACGTAGTTAAGCTAGGAATCACTATCAATGGCAACTGCAGGAAATGCGATGAATCCGAGGCAATGGAAACCTTGGAGCATATTATCTGCAAGTGCCCCGCTCTATCACGGGCAAGGATCAGATACCTAGGCGCCCCCGGTAGTGGCATCACTAGAAGTTGCATCCAGGAAAACGCCATGCAAACTACTACTTGCCTTCGTGAAAAACACCTCGATCCTTAAGGACTTCGAAACCTCAAAAACTATCGCCAGGGTTATACTTACCCTTCCGGACAACTAAGGGTCATATTGGCCTATGCAGGGCCCTGCGAGGGCCGTCCGGGTTAACCTAATTAACATAAAGCACCTCCACCGCGCGTCCGAGACATTTTTCGAGCACGCAAAACACAAATTTCCAATGTTGACCCCGTCATTATCGTCAAAATGGACAACGAGCGAGAGAAGATCGCGGTCCTCCGAAAAATTGGGGCTTATCGTAGAGAAGCAAAAGCCCAACTAAATTTGAAATTTGTGGGAATAGACTCAGAAGCTCTGATCTATGTTAATGAACAGCTGATACGAGATAATTATCTCATATTTAAAGAGGCGATGAGATTAAAAAAGCGGAAAGCTCTTGCCGCCGTTTTTACTCGACGTGGTGCTGTTCACGTGCGCTGTAATGGGAGCGAGAACACACAGTGCATTGAGAGCATGGAGGAGCTTTTGCGCTTAAGCCCTGATAAGGGAACCACTACGGCCACTCTCTTTTTGCACGCAACTGATAACCAGAACGCAGAAGTCTCTGAGGCCAAGTCTGCGGTGCAGGAGAGCTTTCGCTCTTAAACTTAAACATAATTTGTCACTTTTAATTAGCTTGATTTCGTTATTCTCGCGTAATTTGTTGTTAATGGCCAAATTTACCAATTGGTCATCCGTAGAAGCAAAGAGTATGCATATACAGAGGGGACATCTTATACAAACAAATCTGTCATATGGCGGGTTACAGCGGTAGAACCGGCAGTTTAACCGTGGAACCCGCAGTGTTCGATTCTAGTTAGAATCTGGTCGCCCGGGGCCAGCCTGCCACTTGGCCTAGTGGATAAGGCATCGGACTGCCAATCTAAGATGCATAGGTTCGACTCCCGCTTAGACTTTTGATTTTTTTTGCTTCTTTTGTGTTATTTTTTTCAAAGTTTTATATTTATGTGGATATTTGTTTAAAAAAATTAAAGAAAATATGTTATTGTACTTCAAAATAAAGCACTAAAATTAAAACATGAAAATTAGGGGAAGAAATTATCCCCAGTGAAATACTCCGGTGTACCCTTTTTACATGCTTCTGAGATATATGTCCAGATTTTAAACTTTTCCGGATGACTCTCAAATATTTTATAAAAAATAGATATACGCTTTGAAGAGGCTTCCATTAAAACTTGTGATGAAGCTAGAAAATTTCCAAAGTCTGTATCGGAGTGGTAGATTTTGTGAAAAATATATATTTCACTTGGAGCTGAATTGACTTCATCAGCCTTTCTCAAGTCAGTAAATCATTTTTTACAATCCTATAGAGGAAGTATTTTAAATGCAACATAGCCTATGAAATATCTTTCTGATACTAATTGCAAATTAAAATTTGTAGATTCAATAAAATCTTCAGCCATATTATCTATATGCTCTTTTCACAAATTTCAGTGTCTTCTGAGGATTCTATATCATACTGACTGTCCTCAAATAGGTTCTGATTCTGTAGAGTCGTGCGGGGAGTAGGATCAAAAATTTCAGTAGTCTCGCAGTTGGAAGATCAACTGGATTTAATAATTTTACAAGTCATAATTCTTGCTATTGTCACATTAAGCCCTGTTACAGACGGATATTATTATTACCTCCATTTTGTCTTAAAACGGCAAACGTCTTCTTCAATCCATCTTGATTAAAGGACTTTGTCATTATAACAAATTTTGAATTATCTTTCAGTAGGTCTTCGGAAAGTAAAATTACATATTTCAAAGTTAGTTCCATGCCATCTAAAAAAAAATCCTTTTTGTTTTTGAGTCTACAAAGTTAACATTTTTAAGGTAAGACTTGTTAAGGGAAAATGATTCGCTGTTTAGCTGTATGCCAGAGCGATACAAGTTGTCACTATATAAAGAGCCACTGGTCGTGCAATCGAACATTTTGTCTATCTATTCTATGAACGATGCAGTAGATATAGCAACTTCATTTGAGACTGTCTTGCTCCAAGTTTTGTGAAACAACTGCGGTTAGAAGAACTTTGGTCACAAACAATAGCTTTTACGTTAATATCAAAAGCTATTTAGAATAAAAACATTTTCTTTAATAATGTCGCCAGGTACATTTGCATTCAACCCATTTTCTGCAACAAAATAGTTCAAAATCGTAGACTGAAAAAAACGACTAAATAAAAAGACGTCTTCATTTGCTGAGTTGATATTTCAAACTGATTCTTTATTTCAAAGTCCGCGCTTACGTAGCGGTCATGAGATTCTTAAAAACTAGTCTTATCGCTAGACCAACGCAGTGGTTGTTTAACCCTAGCATGGGAAAAATTCTTCAGTGCGATGGGAAAGGCACAGCTATCCCGCACCTATCATATATTTTGTGACCCACGCAGGAGCTCAGATTACATATTTGTCAAGATTACATTTTTGTCTGTGCTAGGCTCAAGTGGTTTGTGTTAGGCCCATTTGGACGCTTTATTTAGAGTCATGCGCACATGCGCTAAGCAGTGTACAGCTGCATTGATTTGTTAAAGATAAATATATANGCTGCATTGATTTGTTAAAGATAAATATATATTTATATATATACGTGTTCATGTGTGAACATTCTGCGAAGGGCCAGCAAGATTAGGAGTAGTTTTAAATTCGACATATAAAATACAACATTTTTATAATAGACAAACATATTGGAAATTTATACATTTCATAAACGATTTAGTGGACTGTAGGTTTTTATTTTAAACTTCTTGCAAAGGCCCGGCAAAGGTTATGGCTTGTAATCTTTGCTTAACTGTACATTTTCTTATTATATATATAATTAATATTACAACAATCATCAAACATATGATTAAAGAGGTATGGCCAGATACGTGATGTACATTTAACCCCTTTAGTTCCGTATGGACTTCTTTTAATTGAGTTATTCCTTTGATAATCTAACAATTTCTGCAGTATGATTTAATGAGTGGCTTTCAAATGGCCTCCAAACAATTTTTGGTATATCCGTGGTATCCCCAACATAAGTTGATGAGATCACGTCTTGCCTTTCTGATTTTATATTATGTTAAGCTACTAAAATCTTATCGTTTGTGCGAGCTGTGCAATCAGACCTTAGTGTTAGAACTCCTTGCTCTGGCAAGTTGACTAATACCATTTTTGAATTTCCGCATTGAATTCTTATTTTAGCATTATAGGGAACCTTAAATAGCCAAGTACTTTTTGCGTCTAATTCTTCCCAATACTACAAATTTAAGTAAGCCATTAGCACCTCTCCTTCGACCGATATGAATTGTATGGGTATTCGCTAAATAATATATTTATAAATACCTCCGAAGTGAGGTCCTGCCGGGGGAATAAAAAAACATAGGACTTATGCATTTTTATGCTGGGTTGCGATGTAATGGAAACATTTACCTGTGTGGCCTTTGCCAAACTCTTCTTCTAAATTTTATAAAGTTTTCAGTTCCCTGAAATTTTTTCTCCTGGTTAATAAGAGGTGCCATTATAAGTGGCTTTGATTCCCCTAAGAATGTATCGTCCTTAAATGGAATCTTCCCCATATAACTACCACTCGAATGTTTAGTGGTAGTTTTAATAACATTATTTCTAACATTTTTGTCTTTTAAATAATTCTCAACTTTGGTTTCTATTTTTCCAAATTGTTTTAAATTGTTCACTTTAATAGTAGTTGCATTTATTGAACTACTCTTCGTTTTATGGCATCCAGATATAATATAGCCAAATCTTATATTATTATATTCTCTTTTCGCTACCTTAGCTGCGGGTGACTAGCACAACATACAGACTCTAAGAAGCTGGTTTCAAAACTCTGAACCTCTTACCACAAGGGGGAAAGTTACAGAGTGCCTCGACGGACCAAAAATGAAAAAAACGACTAATAAAAAGACGTCTTCATTTGCTGAGTTGATATTTCAAACTGATTCTTTATTTCAAAGTCCGCGCTTACGTAGCGGTCATGAGATTCTTAAAAACTAGTCTTATCGCTAGACCAACGCAGTGGTTGTTTAACCCTAACATGGGAAAAATTTTTCAGTGCGATGGGAAAGACACAGCTATCCCGCACCTATCATATATTTTGTGACCCACGCAGGAGCTCAGATTACATATTTGTCAAGATTACATTTTTGTCTGTGCTAGGCTCAAGTGGTTTGTGTTAGGCCCATTTGGCCGCTTTATTTAGAGTCATGCGCACATGCGCTAAGCAGTGTACAGCTGCATTGATTTGTTAAAGATAAATATATATTTATATATATACGTGTTCATGTGTGAACATAGAACATAGATAGAATATGGATTTTATCAAAAACACGCAAAGCCATTGCATTCTAATCCATCAATTAAATCTAAACTCTGGTTATAGCGTAATTCCTTTTGTTTAATGTAAAAAGAAAATGTATTTTTTTTAGCAGCATAGAGAACCTTTCTTAATAACAGCGATTTTGTTTTGTACAATTGCTGCACATGGAATCTCTAATATGTGGTGTATCAACAGGTTCATCAAAAATTGTTAGGTTCATTATACCCTTGCAGAGGGTATTATAATTTTGGCCAGATGTTTGCAACGCAGTGAAGGAGGCATCTCCGACCCCATAAAGTATATATATTCTTGATCA